>JAIFAC010000239.1:0-138812 GCA_026545765.1 Plantago major | reverse complement strand
GTTTTATTAATCTAAATCTATGTCATGTTTCAAATTAAAATAATGTTAATATACACTCTCCGTTCTAGGAGTAAGTCCCAAGAGTATTTCTTATGGAGCTAAAAGAGATTTTACAATATTACAATTATGAAAAAACATTAAAGTTTTACTAACATCATGATATATACATACATAAAAAATAAAAATGATATAAAATATTTACTAATAAACATTATCGGTATTGCTTAAAACATTATATATATACTTGCTAACATCAATCCGCCTATTAGGCCTCTCATTAATACACATCTCTTCTAATACTTTGTTTTTACGATTACGTTGAGATTAATTCACAAAATGGATATCGCTGATCAGAAAGAGTCAAAACTGATGTATTCTCCCATGAATGAGATAACTTAGTAGTAACACATGTGTTACGTATATATATATATATATATATATATATATATATATATATATATATATATTTTTTTTTTTTATTTTTTTGTGTGTGCATGGAAGTCCTACCCTATGGGAACTTGCCTTGTTAAAGCTTCAACAAAGAAACACAAGCAAGCATGATGATCCTTTTCAAAATTCAAATCGCCCTCAACACGCACTTCGACTTGAGTAAATAACGATTTAAATGTAGGAGTATAATGGAATCCATCCATATATATAATAAAGATGAGTTTCTATTCTAAAGCTTAGGCTATCTAGAGCCCTCAAATCCTAGGTGGAATAAAAGTTATTTTTTAATTTTTTATTTATAAATTTTAAATTAGAGATGTTAAACATTTTGCATGTTGAAGCCAAATTAAAGTGAGTAATTATTATTAAGTTAATGCCATCATCTAATTAGCTTTTCATCATCAAATCTACATAGTTGCATCATATGAATTAATTTCAAACCTATACAATTATATAAGGATGAAGGATCCATATATATATATATATATATATATATTAAAGAGAAGTTTTTATTCTAAAGGACATAGTATATGCTAGAGGTGATCAAATCTATACTATATATTGTCAAAAGGATTAGCCATTCTAAATTATCCACATCATTTAATTAATGCAAAATCTTCTCCAATCGATCAATTCATTTGTTTATTGTTAAATCCATTTGTTTTCATTTGTCTAAATTATTAATAATGATGACGTGGATGATTTGAGAAGATATGCTTATTTCTTTCATTAATTATAGATTAATACAAAGACTCAATTTTGGAAATATGGCTCGCCCTCTCATTTTGATACAATCTTAATGATTGTCATTAACAGGGAAATGTTGGATATAATCTTCCCATGGAGATTTTTTTACTACTAATCATATACATTAACTGCATAATTCAACATAAGTTAGACTAAAAAATCTTCACATATATACACTTTCATATTATTTACTGGAGTATACCATTAACCAGAATACTAAACTTATATACATAAACAATTGTGCATTGTTTTACATGATTAATTTAACCATATATTATGCTATATGAACCACAACCGAAGAAATTTAGTGCATGCAACTTGCGATGATGATTTTATGGATAGTGTTGAATCGAGAACAAATTTTATTGTTCGAGATGACATTTTGTTATCTTAAAAGCAATCCAGCTTATATTAAGAAAGATAGACAAAACCAATAAACAAGTGATCTAAATGTAAAACAGTTGGTCACGATTTAAAACCGCCCTTTTGTATGGAGTATGTATGATTTAACATATTATTTTTACGGGTAAAATTAATTTTTCATACTCCAGTACAAGACATTTTTAATTTTGGTACTCCAAGCAGCCGCATCCAATTTAGGTACCGAATATCAAGAACCATTTACAGTTAAGGTACTAATTGCATTTAGAAGGCGGGCCCTGTCACTCATGTGTGAGTGAATATCAAGCGTTGAAAGATAGCATGGAAAATTGGTCGCTCCCAATACATCATGGACTTTGTCCCACTCACACGCCTTAGATTCTTCATTGTCAGATTCTATTTCATGGGCTTCTTCATCAGTTTTGTCACCCTTCAATTGATTGAATTCACGTGAATTTAGCATTTTGTTAAATTGTAATTCGGATCCAACTTTTAATTAACAAGTAGTACCTTAATTGTAATTAATTGTTGATAGTTAGTACCAAAATTATACGTGACCACTCTAAAGTATCAAAATCAGAAATGTTTCACGGGAGATCAAAATGAATTTTACCCTATTTTACAATCAATTTTAATTACTTTATATATTTTTAATGGGCAATATATTTATTAAATGCATATTTTTTCAAGGAACTTCAAGTACCTTTATGCTTTATATTCTTCGACTTAAGTTTACATGAAGTTATGTTATATTTCAACTTATATAATGTAAAACACTAAAACTATATGAAAACACGTAAAAAAAAGATATCATGTTTATACTTTTTGAAAAATGTTTAAGGTTTGAGAAGAAATGGTTAAGGTTTTAGGAAAAAGTATTTAAAGTTGAATGAAATATGTCATATATTTCAATTTATATCCGTAAATTCTGGAAATAGATGAGGGTTATTTTGAAAATAATGAAGTTCGTAATAAACTTGCATCTTTTTATTTGTTTCAAGGATGGCGATTTGGGGTGCTGTGCTCGTCAAACGGGCTTTGACCAAACCAGAATGGGCCGACAGGCCTAACTTTGAAGCCAATCGCCTACCCCATATATATTTATAACATTTTAATATTTGTATGTTTTAGTATATATTTGTGTATTCAAATGTTTAACTGCTCAATTATGCTAGATAATATATCGGAAAAATTATGTTTGTTACCCCTTAAATTTGGGCCAATTACAATTTATTCCATTCTATTCAAACAATTACAGATACATTCAAAACCTGATTTTTGAGTTGGCCAGAAATAAAATAAATGTAAAAGAAATTAGTTCGACTTGGTTGCAATTTATAATTTTCAATTTACTACACATTTACTCTAATGTTTTATAATATGTAACAATTAATTAATATTATTGTAAATTAAACCCCAATAAAATTTATTTATCAAAATATACCCAATTTTTTTCTTCTTCTTCCATCATCATGTTCTTCCTCCTTAAAAAATGCTCCGATCGGAGCTATTATATATAGCTCTAAGTCGTAAAATCGGTTGTAAATAGCCTTGTCGAGCTTTCACATCCGATTTGGAGTTGTTGGAGTTGTAAAATAGCTCCGGTGAGGAGTTGTTATTGCTTCAAATCAGAGCTGCTCCAAGCGGAGCTGTAAAACAGTTCCGGTGAGGAGCTGCAAACAACTCCTCCCCGACCCGACGGAGCTGTTTGGGCCAATTGAGGAGGAAGGAAAAAGATGGAGGTGGGAGGAGGAGGAGGAGGAAGAGGAGGAAGAAGAAGAAGAAGAGGAAGAGGAGGAAGAAGAAGAAGAAGGAGGAGGAGGAGGAAGAGGAGGAGGAGGAAGAGGACGAAGAGGAAGAGGAAGAGGAAGAAGAAGAAGAAGACCGAGGTCGGAGGTGGTGGTTAGAAGTGGTGGTGAAGATGGTGGGTTGAAAAAATAAAAATTTTAGGGTCTGTTTGTGAGAGTTAGAAACGTTTTGGGGTATATTTTGCAATAAGGGTTATTCAATGAATTATGTAATTATAAAGAAAATATAAAATAAGGGAACGAAAAGGTTGACTTTTACTCATCTGAATTACAATCTTTTTTGTGTAAAAATGGGTTGATCTGTATAGTCAATATGAGGGACTAAAGTGACGAGGCTATATCAGTAGGTTGGTATTTGTAATTTTCCTTCCCCGCTATATTAACATTAAAATAAATGATATCATATTTTCTTAGAACCTTGAAAGGACGAAAATTACTTAAACGATTTTGTAGAACTTATAATTTTCAAATGGGGATGTTTTTATACGATTAAAATTATAACCGCCATCTAAGAAAACTTTGGTGCTAAAGACACAAGTATGTCCATAACTCTAACCATTTGAGCTACATCTAACTATAATATAAATAATTATGCTAAACACACAGAAAATGTAAATAAGATGAAAAGAAAAATTGTATGACGGGGTCGTGCACTCGTCTGATATTAACGGCCAAGCCTTTAAAAACATCTTCACAAAGATCGAGCTTAATAAAGCTGTGCCGTACAGCCCAATTTCATCGCCTCCAACTTCCTATGGGTAAAACATCTCATTTCATATTTGAGATACCATTAGAGGTTCACGAGTACTCAAATCGCATTATGATCATGCTTCGATTCTACGTGACTGCACTAATGAAGGTATTCCTTTATGGACGCTCATTCATTTATTAATGTGGTAATGTAGAAACAAAACTTAGTATTTTATACAAAAATCCCATGACAAATGGGCACTCTATTTCTACGATTTTTTTAAAACTATAGTTAATAATTGTATTGGAATAAATTATTCCACATAAATTCTATATAAAAAAAAGGAGATATGATAGTTGCATTGTGCATGAAGAATAGAAAATTAAAAAATTCGACATGATTATCCGACGATAATTTAAATTGAACAATGTGTTCAGAGGGGTCAATCATCATTTTTGACTTGATTATCATGCATGCAAATTATGGATGAGAAAGGGCGGGTGCGCGGGTATTATATAAAGAATTAAACTGACCCACAACATCATAATGAGTCAAACAATTTTAATCCGACCCAAGATAATAGGAAAATTTTCATACATACATATATATATGAGTCAAACAAGGTCGAGGTTGTTTGATCCAAACACCTTGAATAGTGGTGTGTAAGAGGCCAAACCGATTCTCATTCATTCCAAATTCACTAGGACTAATGATCTGCCCATTTGGGAGGGTAAAGTTTCACCGGGAGGACCATGTGTTCTCGGAGGAACCCGCCTTATCCCCAAGTGTTCGAACCTCATCGTGGATTAATGGCTCTCCTCGCCGAAGAAAGACTAGCGGTATGGCCATCACTGGATTGTTTACCACTTCTCTTGTCGGGACTCTTGTTACTCCTCCTCTAGTGGGAGGTCTCCCCTTTATCTCGAGTCGGCGTTCAATGGTAGTGGCGCTGTTCTGCGACCTTCGTTCTTGCCATCAAGAGAACGGGACTTTTGTAAAGATTCTACGACGGCGCCAAAATGCCGAGGGTGTAACTCCCCAATCACTTAGATTTATTCGACTCTTCCAAATGGTGCCAAGGTAAGAGGTTTCTTGCAGGTGAGGACCGGTAAGAACCACCGCCAACTACTCCGAAGGACCTCGCACACTGAGTGGGGGTTAGTGCCCTTGCTAAGTGTCAAACCGGATGAGACTTTACCGAGAGTGACCGAGGTTCAACTCAGATCGCTCGTGATGTGACTAGCGAGAAGACTTGTTCAAGTGACTTACCTCCGCTTTCTTATCGGGATATGTGCCTTATTTATAGGCAACCATTGAAATAGAAGGCCTTGCTAGGATCAAGCGCCATGTACGGCCAGATTGAGCCACCAATGCTAAGATGAGGCCCATAGCCCAATAATGAAGCTTTAGCCCATGCCATCTCGGGCTTTAGGGGTAGTTTGGTCATTATTGGAAGAGTTTCGAGGATGTGACAGAGTCCCGCGAGATCCTGATTCGAGAGGTTGGTCCGGATGTCCGATCCGGACAAGACTGTCACCGAGGAAGTTCTCCGCGGTCCAACTCTTCCGATTCGAGCTTCGGGTTCGGACATCTCACTCTTCGTGCCCACTTGCTTGGTAACTTTATGAGACGGTCATGTCGATCCGAGTCGACATCCAGACGGAGTCCTCGGGTCGGAGAGGGTACCGACTTAGCACTACGCACCTTTCCTGTGGAGGCTCGCCAAGGTGGGTCGGACTTGTGGTTCCGGTCGGCCTTGCAGTCCAAATCCTTTGTCCCTTCTCTTAGGTGGGTCGGACCATAGATGGTCCGCTCGTGATCGACCATCGCTCGGACCTAAGTGCCTCGGATCCTTCGATGACTTAGGACGCCTTAGATTCGCCTAGGTCCTTTATGACGGATCGACATATTTCCGTATCAACATGGTGAAAGCAATAGATACTCCCAATGTAAAAGATTAAGACTATCGTCAAGTCTCAATCACAACCGGAACACACTAAGTTCTTTTATTTCAATCAAGAGATGCCAAATATTACTCCAGAGAGCTCTTCTCTCATCTTACATCAGAGACTATGAGACAACTCGTAGAGAAGAAACAATTAAAAGTTGCAAAGTGTTTCTAGTTTCTCAAGGCACTTCAAAAGAAGGATACCAAAGAAGCATCTCAAGAAAATGCTCTTGCAAGAAGACACATGAAGAAATTTGTGAGTCAAGAGATTGAGAGAAGAAAAGCAAAAGAAAAGTCAAAAAGCATCTTCGCCCAAACTATCATCAAGATAAGAACATACAAGTGAACAACTCTCCTAACACCCCCATTCGTAAAGGTGTTAGTAATCAAGTCGTAAATAGGAAATGATATCCGCTTATTGTCAAAATGCCCGGTCACTTCAAGAGAGATTGTCCCGCTTAAACAAGCTCAAGACAGACAAGAAGGATGTAAGAAATTTCAAGAGAAATCAAAGGGCCTCGATCAAGAAAGGAAGAAGATTCAAATTCAACTTGATGCTCTAGACTTTGAGATGATTCAAGATGGAGATTCAGATGACTCAAACCCCGCCATCACCGTAATTGTGTGGAATCACCCACGATGTAATCGATTTCGCCTTAAGAAGAAAGAAATGTGTGGAGTTGTCGAGATTGTCGGTCCGACATCTCCAACATTGAAATGTGTCTTATGGCTGATGAGGTAACTAACAATTCACAATTTCAGACTATGAGAGTGATGATGGAATTGAGGATCCTGAGTCGGTCAAGAGTGAATCGATCGTTATGAGAAAGAATTTTGGAAGCACAATCCAAAACCGTAATTCTAGAGGAAAGCAAAGAAACTCTTGAAAAGAGGTTACTAAGCTAACTAGAGTATCCGAAAACAAGAACTGAAATAGCCTTTCCGAAATCTTTATATCCGAGAAGGAAAATTCTCACAAACTAGCCTCAATGAACTTACCAAGAAAATGATGAAGTCGCTCCGAGAATGAAGAACTCGTAAAGAAAGAGCTATCCTTCCAATCTTATGCAAAGGCTAGTGACACTCTCACTGAGGTTCAATCCTATCTAAGAGATCCCTCTGAGAAAGGTGGACTTGGACTCGATGAACAATCGAGTAATTCATCTCCTATGAAGAAGAGTGATGAAAGGTCAACCTTTGTAAAAAGTCAATGTAATGGTTCTTCAACCACCTATAGCATTGGTCGTAATGTTGTAGAATACAAAGGAAAAGGAGTAGTAACCCAACCTTTGAAAGAACAACAAGTTCACAAGAAACTTGTGGATGAGGTTTCAAAAGAAACACAACCCTGTATATGTAACCATCCACATTGCTATATTACTAGGAAAGGAAGAATTGTCGAATAGGCAAATTTCATCGTACCATTTTATGAAAATAAAGACGGTGCAGAACTAGTAAGGCTTCAAGAACGATTCGTAAAGCCAAAGGTGTTCGAAATGGCATTAGCTATCGTATATTGAAAAGTTCTTCCGCAACAATATAAGGAAGGACAAGAACAATGGCGAAGGCGATATTGCACGAGTAACAGATGTAAGTGGAAGAAATCTCAAGCCACCGAAAATCTGAATGCCAGAGCTAGAAGGAACCCGCCAGAAGGCTAAGTTTGTCAAAAGCAATCCCGTAAATCCAGGTCCGTAAAGCACCAAAAGGAACACCTAGAAACACCACAAGAAGGAAAATAGAGATCAAAATTACTAATTTTATCAGATCTCCTTCGATCAAGTTAGACAAAACAAACTCCCAAGAAATTCACTAAAATGTGGATTCCTACCGAAAATGTTTAGTCTAAATGGTTCTATCTTCAAGCAAGAACCTAACTCCCTGCTTCGCTTTTGTGCGTAATGCCTCGACTAATGCTCAATGGCTATTTGATAGTAGATGCGAAAGCACATGACAGAGACAAAGCAACCGTCAATTACAAAGCTTGCAACAATGGACCGTATATCGATTTGTTGAGGAGAATTAAATCCTCTCGGATTTGGCAACGCCAAATTAGGATCATTAACTATCACCGACGACATACATGTTAAGGGTTTGAAATATAATCTATTTAGCATGAGCCGCTTTGCATAAGGGATTTATCAGAAATTCAAAGCAAAGTATTGCAAACTTATCGACAAATGAGTCAAAGCGCATACCTTGGTTTCGCATGAAAGGGCGACTTTATGTTGCCGATCGGGCATCTCGCCACAATCAAGAATGTCTCATGGTGAGTCAATCAGTCATACGAAGAGCACCGTTATGGCACAAAAGAATGTGTCACTTGAATTTCAAAACTCAACAAACTTACAAGAAAGAGTTAGTGGTCGCTTCCCAAAACATCTTTCGTAAATGATGGTATCTGCTCGCCTCGATGGGGAAACAATCTAAGATCTCTTTCAAGTCCAAAATCGACACTCTAGTGTTAGACCAACGCAACTATTACACATGGATCTTTTGAATCATATGTAACTAGTTATGCAGAAAGAAGTATGGTCTTGTTGTCAGATGACTTCTCAAGATTCACTGGGTTATCTTCAAGCACAAATCGATGCTAGGGTGGAGATACCAAACTTGTCAATAAGCTTGAAGTCATGAAAAGGACAAGGTATCCGCAATCGTAATGCACTATGGTATCGAGTTTGTCAACTAGTACATAAAGGAGTTTTGTACCAAGAAAGGTATACAACACCAACTTTCCTCTCAGAAGAACACCACAACAAAATGGTGTTGCGAAGGAAAATAGAACATTAAAGAAGCAAAGAAGGACAATGCTAGTCGATTAATCGAGATAAGTGAAGTTTATCGGGTTAAAGCGTAAACACAAGATGCTACACTCGTAATGTATGTTTGATAAACAAACACCATGACAAGACCCTTATGAACTCTCGGTTGGTAGACCCTAATATCAATCATCTAAGAGTATTCGTTGTAGATGTTTTGTTCTTAACAATGGAAAAGAGTATCTAAGAACATTTCAACCAAAGGCGTATGAAGGTGTGTTTCTTGGTTATTCTATGAATAGCAAAGCTTACAGAGTTTACAACAAAAGAACAAAGAAGATCAAGAATCGCTCATGTCAGATTCTATGAAGGAAGCAAGAAAACACCCCTGCGATGAACTCTCATAAAGGTTCAAGGAACTAATGATAAAGGATTCAAGAGGAACTCTCGTAAAGGAAAAACATCATCAGGAAAGAGAGGATGAATCGACGAAGAAAAGCATGAAATGCCTAGTTACAACCAGATGATTCTCGACATGATGAAGAATTTCCTATGAGAATTCCAAATGGAAATCAAGATGTTCATCGAGAGCTAACTCGAAATGACCTCTCGACAGTGCATGTCCTAAAGCTCTCACACCGAGCAAGTGTCGACATTCACCGCCTTCCGAGGTGCAAAATATCATGACATCAAGAAGTATCAAGTTATAGTGATTCACATTCAGATCACATAGATGTGAATTCTACTAGCCCTAAACCCATGATGAGACGGATCAAGGATCATCTCGAAAAGGCGGATCGACCAATCAATCAAGGTGTTAGGACTAGAGAGCAATATGAAAATGCTAACTCTCTCTTTCGATGTTTTATCTCAAACATCGAACCAAAACTATAGAAGAAGCATTAAGAGACCAAGACCGGATCTCAAAGAATGCAAGAAGAGTCGATCATTTGAGAGAAACAAAGTCCGAAAACTAGTTCCATTTGTAGAAGGAATATTTGTGATTGGAACCAAGTGGGTTTTCGTAAAAAGATGAATGAATCGGTGAAATAACCGTAAACAAAGCAAGGTTGGTTGCCAAGGATTCACCTGCATCAAGGTTTAGATTTTGATGAGTCATATGCACCAGCCATATTGATGCAATAAGACTCTTTCCGCCTTCGTACTCATAAAGACTTTAAAATTTATCAGATGGATGTCAAGAGTGCATTCTTGAATGGTGAACTTGTTGAGGAAGTCTATGTTGAACAAACACCTGGCTTTGAAGTTTCCTCAGAAAGTAGAATGGTCTATAAGCTACAGAAAGCTCTTTATGGACTGAAACTGGCTCCAAGAGCATGGTATGACACTTTGGCTAAATACCTTATGGAAAGTGGTTTCAAGAAAGGTGAAGTTGATAAAACTTTATTTACTTTAAACCATGATGGGAAACTACTCTTAGTTCAAGTATATGTTGATGACATCATATTTGGATCTAAGGACAAGCAACTTTGTGATGACTTTGCAAATCTCATGAAAAGTAAGTTCGAGATGAGCATGATGGGAGAATTGAACTATTTCCTAGGATTGCAAGTCAAGCAACTCAATGATGGAATATTCATTAGTCGATAAAGTATGCAAAAGACATGCTCACAAAGTTCAATCTTAAGCCTTCAAAAGAATGCTAAGATACCTATGAGCATAGGAACCAAGATGACCTATAATCGAATCGTATAAGAGTGTTGATGAACACAAGTATAGGAAATTGATAGGTTCACTACTCTACCTTATCGCAAGGCACGATATTCAATATGCAATGGAGTGTGCTAGATTTCAAACAAATCCAATGCAATCACACTACAACATTGCTATGAAAATATTAAGGTATGTGAAAGGTATGTGAGATGTAGTTTGTGGTATCCTAAAGAAAGTGGATCGAGTTCGTGGCCGGTTACTCGATGTCGATTATCCCGGATCAATGCTTGATAGGAAAAGTACCTCAGGAACTTGTCAGTTTCTGGGAACTAGACTTATCTCATGGTTTAGCAAGAAACAAAACTCAATTGCAATTTCTACCACAGAGGTCAATATATTGTCAGGTTGTTGTGCAACACAAATTCTGTGGATTCAACAACAACTCAGAGACTATGGACTCAATGAAGAGAAAACTCCCATTTTCTGTGATAACACAAGTGCTATTGCAATCACACAGAACCCCAAGTTCCATGCCAGAACAAAGCACATTGATGTTAGACACCACTTCATCAGAGACCATGTTGAGAAAGGCAATATAGAGATACTCAAGATTGGCATGTAAGACCAACTTGCGTATATCTTCACTAAGCCCTTACAAGAAAGCCGTTCTCGACCTTAAGACATAATTCGATTAATGGAGCCGCTTAAGGACCGAAAAAATTGTCCCAATCTCTAAAGGCTGAATAAGTGAGTATGCCTCTGAGAACAAGTTCTCAGAAAGCCAAGTTGATAAGAAGTGATGCAAAGGTTTCTGAGTAGCAATACTCAGAAAGACAAAACATTTATGGAATGGGTATCCAGAAAGGCAAAGGTCGATACACACTTAATAAGTAAATAAAACTAGAACTTACTTACTGAGAGTGGGACAAATACATTCAAACGACTGAAGCTTCTGACACTTGAATTCAGAAAGCTATTTAGTCATAAAGAGAAATGGACACACAAAGCCCAAAAAGTATAAGTTCTGAAAGTCAAACATGTGCAATGTCTTGTATTTTTACCATTTTCGTGATAAACAATATATAGATAAGGACTTGACACTCAGAATGATAAGCTCAAACGATTAAGTGTTCCTACTCTTTACTAAGTGACACAATGAATGTAGCATATTAAAAATCCATCAAGTCGGCACATTACCATTTGTTGATTGATATCATTACAAGATATTCAATATAATCCTCGATGAATAAACGCTTGATCTCAACGGTGAGATGAAAACAAAGAAAGTAATGTCTGCTGAGAAATGCGCATATGGCCCATTACGCATTTAATGAAGTACAAAGGACGACTCACGCTTATGCAGATGCAAAGACACGATTCATATTCAGCTATATGTATGTCGATCTATGTACATTTTGTCTATATATATAGGATTTGGGCAAAAGACAAAGACTTTACCAATTCAAATTTTCAAACTCAGATCAAAATAGCAAAATCTCTCAAGATTTCTCGCAAAACCCTCCGCAAAACTCAACTTCAGGCTTAGTCTTCAAAAGATAGACTAATCTCGATTAATTGTGCAATATTTATCTGAAAAACACTCACTCTAAACTCTATATAAGAGATGGCACCCAAGAAGATGACCACCAAGAACCCTAAGGCAACATCCTCGCCTCCCGCCGAAAAGCAAGGAGGAAAGGAACTTAAGGTGTTGAATAAACGCCTTCTGGGAAAGTTTACCCCATCTGACTGTAACCTTAAAAACAAAATGAATAGTGGAGCATTACTATTAAAGAGATATTTACAAGAAGATATATATTCAAAACCAGAAGAAAATCGATATTGGGAATGTCAAGATTTCCATATCTACAAGTTTATCTGCCGCACTCAAGGACTATCCACACTGGATGTACTGGAGTTCTATAGAAACTCCAAAATCTTCACAAAAGTTGTGAATGATGAAGAAGAAAAATACATGCAGACTGAAGTCCAAGGACAAGAAATTGTTTTAGACTGCAAGACTTGCAAGATATTCATTGAAAAATCGAGGAACATTTGAAGACATCACCATCAAGGACGCCCATGATTCAAGGCGCCAAAGAGCTATTTGAAGCAATCCAGCTAGAAAATGCAAAAGGTTGCCAGAGACTTTGTTCAAGGCCATCAAATCTAGTCATCTCCGTAAACACTGAGTACTTTAGCTCTTATTCGTCCGCTGCTTTGATGGAAACAAAGGTGGAGTAGACCAGATAAGTATGGAGAGATGGATGATGATGCATCTTCTGAACAAGAAGCATGAAGGGCAGGAAACCCACTTCAATTGGGGGAAGTACGCCTTCAACAAATTCCTTGGACATATTGAGGAATTTGAGCCCAAAATCATCAATGGCCTTCCGAGCCATAGCCAATATGCACTTTGGTCTCGGATCTGCTACATTCTCGAAACAATGGGAATCACTCAGAGAGAGGCAGAAATCCCACCAACTCCCTTTTCGACACGCTTTGAAGAAACGGAGAAACTTGTCACGAGAACGCACTCGAAAGGCGTAAGAAGAAGAAATCGATAGCAAGGTGAGGAGGTCTCGAGCAAGCTAAAGCTAAACCTCCGCTTCAAGAGAAAGAGGACTCATAGCAAGAGAGCCTCCAAGCCCCTAATCTACAATGCACAACCTTCCGGAGACAAGGTCTCGTAAGATGTCGGACGCCGTAAAGGCAAATCCAGAATCCCCAAGAGTCCCGAACTGTAATGCTCCGTAACTCTCCAGAGATGATAGAAATATCATAGATGGGTCTGCACCAACACATAATAGTGATTCTGAGGATGATGAAGTACTTGCAAAAGTACTCAAAAGATTCAAGTATGAGACCCATGGAGGAGCTTCAAGCTCACCTCTCAGAAGACAAGAGCCCCTCCTACCCAAGTAAGAAGAAGGCTGGTGAGGAAGATAGAATGATGGAAGATGCTGCCATTGCTTCCACATTCACAATGCCAACATTTAATATTGTCAAGAAAACCCCGTTTCAACAGTTCCTCAACCTTCCGAGAGAGATCAACTCGTAAGGGATCAAACCGAGATGGAAACTCGTAATGATACCGCAGAGGAGATCAATAATGAGCACAGAGACCGTGGATTCACCACAAGTTCAAGAGATCAATGATCACCGACTCTATTCAGTAACAAAGATAGTTCAGATTCAACATGTCAACATAATCAGATGTTAACTTGTTACTCATAAGTCAGATTTGTTATGTGCCAACTTGGAGACACACTTTCGTGGGAAGAAAACTTGTCCACCCTCAATCAAGAAGAGGTTCCTCCAATCTCGTAACATAAAGAAGAGCCCGTCCACGTAGTAAAAGTTATCTCCTAACAAGGAATAACTAACTAAAATTGCTCTTATGTTCTAATATTCTTAATATCTCTTCTAGGCTCCAATCGAGGAAGTAGTGGTGGTGGAACCCACACCCCAAAAACCTAGAGATTCCGTGGTTTAAAAGCTTTCGAGGAAGTATTTACCGAGCCTTCACGAGAAGGTAAGTAATCGAATAATCTTCTTCAACTAATGCTCGAGAACCCACTACTAAAATCTCTTATGTTTGTTCTTACAGCTCGGCCAAGAACAATCGATGGAGAAACAAAGTCATCTCCTCCAAAGAAACTAAAATCGAACAAGCAAGATTCGCAGAAAGGTGCCGAAACCCCAAGGTTTCGAGAACTTACATCGAGCTTCCTCACTGGAAGTAAGTGAAGTCTCGAAAGCACTTTTCCACCTATCTTTTCTGCTAATGCTTCTAAACATATTTGATTGTAATTCGTGTTCAAGCAGAAAGAAAGGTTGATGAGGATAAAACTTCTCCTCACATCAAGTATCCGAGGCCTCTGTGCCCAAGCAAGTAAAAATCCAAGCAGATGAGCCTAGTGTTTCTACACAGGTATGCTCATAAAGCTCACTTCTGCACACAGATACTAATACAAGTGTTTGAACAAAACTAACTTGAACACTTT
Organism: Plantago major; assembly: GCA_026545765.1. Lineage (NCBI taxonomy): Eukaryota > Viridiplantae > Streptophyta > Magnoliopsida > Lamiales > Plantaginaceae > Plantago > Plantago major. The sequence continues at coordinate 124,344 of JAIFAC010000239.1, read as the reverse complement.
CTTTCAGGCTCAAAGTCTAGTGCCAGTTGATTTACTCAAGGCCTTCCAGAAGCACACCTTAAAGAAACATCTCAAGTGCTTCATAATGGAAGAAACTCGTAAAGGTGACCTTTCCAAGTAGCCAGAGTAATCGATGTCCCGTAAAAGAGAGCAATTGCCCCAACTGGAGGATTATATCCATGCATTGTTCCTCACAGAGTCCTACCATTTGCCACTCTAATGCATGAAGACTTCATTCATGAAGTAGCACAAAGACTTATAGCAGATTTAGAGTTCATGGATGCTCAAACCCAAGAGCAGATGGGTACCATCCCGCTTGCCCAAAGAAGCTCACTACTTATCCCGCCGAACAAGAAGAAGATGGGAGGATGATTACATTCCCAAATGTAATCAACCCGGTTTCAAGATGACGAGATGGACGAAAATAATTATCAAGAACCTCCTCCGAGCATCCAAACCAAGAAACAAAGAACAAGAGTGATGATGATGATCGTAATGATGATCCCCAACCGACAAGGCGGATTCGTAAAGCTAGCAAAGAGAGGAGAAAAGGCTACTCCTCAATTGCTCGTAACTCCATTATCATCACATCCCAAGTCTCATCAAGATACCCAACAAGCTGAACACAATGATGCCATAGAAGAAATTTCACCACGAGTTTAGGATTGAACAACTCGTAAAGGTATCGAAGAAGAGAAGAGAATCAACATTGAGACTCAAGCTCTTGTTGATGAAAAGGAAGCCAAAATCAAAAAGCTCGAAGAAGCTAATGCCAAAGAATCGCACTCCTAGATGAGCAAAGAAATTTGAAGAATGCCATTGTCACAAATGCATCAAATAGATGCAATGGATGACAATGATGATGAAGAGCATGACGTCAAGGAAGATCGTAAAAGACCTTCTACATCTTCTCGTAAGGCCAAAGACACTTGATGGAAAGCGTAAGAAGATTGTCAATCAAACAATCCAAGAAAAGATTATGACAAAGGATGTCAAACCCACAACTTGATCATCAAGGTAAGATGAGAGACTTGTCACTCAAGACAAAAGAGCCCTACTTGCTCCTCATATATTCTCGCACCAAGTAGTTCAAGAAGTGAAGAGCACTGCAAGGAACAAAGGTCTTTTAGAAATCGAAAGACACTAGTTGCCCAAGACACGTATGCTAAAAACCGTCCTGTAAGAGATGAAGCCTGGTCATTCTACTCAACAGAGCAACCAAAGATTGCTCTCTTAGAAAGACCTAGGGTTGGTCGTGGATGAGGATTGTAACAATGCTAATGTCAGATTGAATGAAGCTACCATGTCATTCCGCAAGCCAACGCCATCCTAAGGCCGCTTGAAGAGCTCAACCGAGAGGAGCAGAACTGTTAGCAGTAACAATGAGTCAAGAAAGAACTTCAAGAATTAGTCGGTGCACAACAATCTCCGTAAAAACTTTGAAACTCTCTCAAGTTTATGCTATCAGTCACCATTCATGACTAAGGGGAAGAAGAGATGCCTGTAAAGGTAGAGGAAGAAAAGAAAACAATCAAATCCTCCTCCTCAAGTCAACTTGTCATTATGACACCTCCGAGACACCCTTGCTGAAGAAGTTGTTCCAGATCAACCAGCCAGAAGGCTGAGAAGTATGGTCACTAGGGGAACCAAGTCCCTTAGAATCTCAAAAGAGAAGAAGACTTCTGAAGAAGAAGAAAAGGAAGAAGGAGAAGTAAGAGGCCAAGAAAGCTGCAAGTCTCCAATTTTGGACTACAATGATGATGAGGATGATTCGATGAACATCCACTTCACAAGAAAAGGAGACAAGCAACTACTTACAACCTCCTCCGCAAAGAAAGCCCTTAGCGCCTGTAACTCCTTCCGAAATACCAAGTCAATACAAGGAACATCCACCAAAGACAAATTTCAAGGCAGAAGAAAGGGTTAGAGGATCTCCTCAGTAAGGCCACCAAATGTAAAAGCAAGAAGGATTTCCATGTAATAAACATTGAAACACATCAAGAAAGGCCAACCGATGCCCACATTGAGTATATGAAGACCAAGAATGAAGAATCTTCATATAGGTGCATTCCAACAAGAGAGGGTATCGATTCGGAACTACAACATCTACTTGTCAATGATAAGTTTCAACTCCCATCCTTAACTGCATCCCGAAATGGAGAGAAGGCAAGCCGTAATTGCTAAAACCCGAGCACCTTCATACCCGGTTAAACTTTGAAGTAGAAAAGAGGAATGAAGCCGTAAAGATGGATCTTTCTTTCACCGTCTTACCCAAAACCCGATGATGTACACAAGGTAAGAAAACTAGATGGTAGCTACAAAGAAGAACAAACTAGGTGTTTCAACCCATGAGTCATTCTATATGACATCGATGAATACCTAGATGATATACACTATCCGGAAGAAATATACAAGTATTTCAACCTATCTCACCGCAAGTAGACCATGCCCGGTCCGGGGAAAGTACTCCGGTCAAACATTTTCTGGAAGAATCACAAGCTTGGTAAGAGTTACCATGAAATATGTGACTTATCCGTAAAGACAGAGCTCGTCAAGGATTCTTTATGACTATGTCCAAGAATGCGTAAAAGTGGATGATCATGTCAATCGATCCAGAAGGGTGTCAAGAACTCGAGGTATCCGAACCCAAGTCAGGTTTCAAGACTTGAAGACTAGTAACATTAGAATACCTCGAGCTTGGACTCTCCTATGTTCTAATTTACTTAGTATGCTTTATTACTTTTGTAATCTTGTTGATTGTTTCAAATTTCTATCCGTAAAAGTCAGATCTTACTCAGAACTGTATCTATCTCAAGATCATATTCTATACATTTTAATAGATGACAACTTATCAGCAAAGATCACTTCGTGATTTGGTTGATGTTTACTTTCGCACTTAATTCAACTAAAATTGAATATCATTTGAAATGATTAAGTGGTGGATTGTTTTCTTCCGTGATTACAACTTTGTAATAGGACTTGAAAGATAGTCATGGATGACCCATCAAAAGGGAAATTTGTTAGAATATCTGTTAGTATTTTGATCACTCATCACATGTTCTTATCTTAGCCGTAAAGGTGATTTAGTGCTCGTTCACTTGAACATTGTAAAAGAGGAAATCACCGAGTATGATTAGTCTAGTAAATCTTGATTAGGATTATAGGTCTCTGAGTGTAATTTTGTATTTCAAGAAGACCATGAAGATCAATCCTAGCAATGGAGCTTTTCTGAAGATTAGAAGACTAAAGATTGCACAAGGTTTATGAAGACATAAAGGTTTAGTCTAACTCAGAAAGACTATGTCCTTAATCCTTTCTTAAGTACATTAACTTACTTTGGAAATATGATTCTGGACATATGACATCATGAGTATAGAGCATGCAAGCCATCAGAAAGGCTCATGTATCTGTTGAGACTAAAGGACAATGAACAGTACTATGCATTGAATGCATCGGCAGAAATGCTGCAAAAAGCAAGTCCTCTCTGAAACAAGAGATAGTGACTTCTGAGTACATAGTTCAAGATATAAACGGATATAATTTGATAGAGAGCACAACGGATACAATTCAAACGCCTCTCAAATTTATCTATATATATCACACACTTAGATGCTCGAAGAACATACCTTAGAACGCTCTATCTTGCAAACTTACCATCAAGCAAAGTATTCTCTCAAGCACTCTACTACACTTTCTGAAAGCTTTATGTTGCTTGAAGAATCACTAGTAGTTCTAAGTTGTCCTGAACCTTAACAAGAGATTGTTATTCGTGAAAGAGTGGAACTATCAGATACCCTTTCTGAAGCTCATTCTCCAGAATGAACACCAATTACTTGGGTCAGTAAAGAGCAGACTGTCATCCACTGAACAAGTCTATTAAGTAGTCTTGTTCTATTAAGCTCTCTGAAAACATAACTGAAAAGTTATACGAGAAGCCTCTCTGACAAACCTTATAACCAACACCATCAAGGCGTGGAGTAGAGGAAGTACTTGATTTGGGAAATCAGGGAATAACTCCAAGGTTATCTCGAGTAGAGGAAGTACTTAGCTCTAGGAGCCGGGAATAACTCGGGGGAACATTTGGTTGGGAACCATTTGTTTAGGAATCTTAGAATAGGATTATTGTAAGGTGAACTCAATTATCTGTTTCTAGTGAATTCTAGGTCTCGTAAAGACCAAGTGGATTAGTTGGAGGATTACGCCACCTCCAGATACCACTATACTTGCGTGGTTATTTACCTTTCAGATTTACATTTCAAAGAAAGCACACACACACTTACTTATTGTTTCAGACTTACCTATCTTAAAGTCTTCCGGCCTCGAATTTAAGTATCGTAAACCCCTGTGTTTCGAGAATCGTTTATCGACAAAAGTTTTAAAAGACTATTCACCCTCCTCTAGTCTTTTACTTTGTCGTTATCCGACCAACAGCCGCTCTTATAAATGGCATGCCTTGGCACAATACTTACTTTTATGTATTAGATTAGGTGCCGATGGCACATGAAATCCCCTACGGCACTACCACATGTACATCAGATGTGCCATTGGTGTGCCAATGGTTAGAGATTTGTGGCCGAGAATGTCCAATTTACCTAGGTTTTCTTACTAACTCGGACTTAATAAGATACATAAATGAACTCTAGACAAAAACAATTCGACCGATCCGCTTTTGTGCCCTAGGATGTCCGGGAGCGATAGTCAAAACATTCGTGAGGCCCGTAACTACGATGATGTCATGGATCGCCGATCATCATCCGCTACTCAGAGTGATGCCTCGCATCATGGGAGTTCGAGATGCCCCATAATCGGTGATCCCTAAAATGTGGTGATTCGCGGTGGAACCAGATGTCCGGTTCAAGGAAGTGGTGGAAGTTCCTTCTTCGGTGATTCGGATGTCGGGACGTTGTCCGCCAAAGTTGGTTCGAGTAATGTAGCGGGAAGGGAATGCTAGGGAATAGGGTCACAACTGTAGGACGATTGGAGGTGGTGGGGGTTGATGAGGGTGCGACAAAGTGTCGGTTGAACAGGTGGGGACACGGAGCAGATCCAGATGATGTGGAAATGTTCGAGTCGGGCGATGAGGAGAGGGTGGCATGAATCAATTCCGCACAAATGATGCTTCCATGGAGGAGGAAGGAGGTGAAGAGGACGATGGGGATGAGGAGGAGGGGCGAGTAGACGGAAGAAGGCCTCAAACTATCCGCTCATGGAAAAGATCTGGCGGTCAAAGAGCCACCAATCAAGGTCATATCCCTTCTAAGCCAAGAGTGGGAGCGCTGAATAAATGCGTGGACCAAGTTCCCCACACCACACTCTGTCGCTATCGCGATCCCTGTGGGAGTTGAATGAAGATGGGGCTCTCCCAACTGCCCACTAAAGTGAAGGAGTCGCAGATTCTAGAATGGAGGCGAAGTGGCTATCCTGCATCAGAGAGATCCTCCTACCTACTCGGAGCAGCCTTCTACAATCCGCGGAAGGGTACACGGCGGTCCATGAGATCGCCTTCCAATGCGGATGGAGGCTACCAATTGCCCAAGCATCAAGGGATCTCGATCACTTCGCATCCCGATGCAATGTTATCCCAAAATCTTGATAATCTTATTCGCTTCACGATTCAAGCGTTTAAAGAAGAAGGAAATAAATTTTGAAAACTTACGCCAACTCTTCAACATTTTCTTTAGTCCGGGCAATTCCCTCATGTACACATTTGTAAACAGGCCAAACATTAATTTTATTTCTGACTGTATCTCCTCACTTGGTTGTAAATGGTGGGAGAATTTGGATTTGTTAGACTAGGACTAGAAGTAGGCCCCGAGAGGGCAAGAGAACAATGGGGTTTTCCAAAAATTCTCAAGAGTCGATATCACGGACCACTGCTCAGGCCAAAGAACCATCCGAAGTGGGTGGCTAGGTTGCACAAAGGGGCTGATTGATGTGCTCAAATTAATACTTATAAAACCAAGTAGTAAGTAGTTGTTATAGACAGACAAAGTGAAACCACATAGTCGTTCGCTAAGGAATTAATTAAGCTATGTAGCAGTGAGAGTAAACAGACATGCAGTAATAGCTTGATTGATGGTTTAGTTGTTATTCTAACTAGTTTAACTAAAGCAAAGATTACGATTAACAACGAGAAAAAGATGAATACAGTAGCAACATCCAATTATGCTAATTTGAACTAGGGATAACACCATATTTGTCACACGGTTGTTGTACATCAAATCAATCAATTCAATTCAACCAATTGTTCTTGGAAAATATTATACTGGAGAAATCGTGAGTCGTCAATTCACGGTCCTTAAACATGAACAATTTAGAGAATTTAATACGGACTTATCGAATTGAAGGTTTTTACGAAGATTTTATACGAGACTAACCTATATGAGTGAATCGATAAACCCTAGAACGAATATGCATAATCTTCACATACCATCAGATTCAAAGGTGTTTAGCTACTCATAATGGATGATTGCATACATAGATTCACGGTAAAAATCATGTGAAACATAGATGATAAACTCGCATGCATTAACATACAATTCAATCGATAAGATGAAGAACGAATTGTAAAGAAGAAAGCAATGGAGAAATCAATACCAATAATCTTGATGAATAAAATCAATGAGTAACCAAGCTCCAAAGATGTCTCTATGTCAATGTGTGAATCCAGGAGCTTTTTTCAAAACTAGTTTAAAAGAAGTATGAAAGAAAGAATCACAAATCTAATCTAATTAAGGAAAACGAATTCGACTTATGCTGCCTTGCCAAGCGAAGCTTCCTTTTGTCGATTATATATCCAACGAAAATCTCGCCACAAGGATTGAATCTCGCCGTAAGGCGCCTTCCTTTAAAACAGGGGAGCCAATCGCAAAATCTCACGGCGGCGAGCCTTCTTTATCGCAATATATATAGCCTTTGCATAATCTCGCCGCGACGGACCAATTCCTGAGGATGAGTCTGACGATGAAAAGCAACCTATGCTTAGTGACAACCAGATGACTCTAAGACATGATGAAGAATTTCCTATGAGAATTCCAGAAATGGAACAGGCTACTGAGAACCTTCATCATGAAAAGGTATCTGAAAATGAGATTGCTGAAATGCAAGATCCAGATATCTCTAACACTGAAAAAGTGTCAGATATCCATGACATTTCTCATGTGTCAGATATCCCAGATACCGCACAAGTATCTAATCAAGATCATACTGATTCACATTCAAATCAAATTGATATTGATCCTACTAGTTCAAAATCCATTATGAAATGGATAAGAAATCATCCTTCAAAAGATGTGATTGGTCCCATAGACTAAGGAGTTAGAACTAGAAGAGCAATCGCTGAAAATGCAAGTTGTCTCTATGGATGTTTCATCTAAAAACCGAACGAAGACTATAGAAGAAGCATTAAAAGATCAAGATCGATCTGCAATGCAAGAAGAGTCGATCACTTTGAGAGAAACAAAGTCCGGAACCGTTCCATTTGTTGCGTAAATCTCCAGAATCGAACCAAGTGGGTTTTCGTAAAAAAAAACGAAGTCCGTGAAATAACCGTAAACAAAGCTAGGTTGGTTGCCAAGGATTCACCTGCATCAAGGACTAGATTTTGATGAATCTTATGCACCATTGCAAGATTGATGCAATAAGACTCTTTCTAGCCTTTGCACTCATAATGACTTTACGCTTATCGATGGATGTCAAGAGTGCATTTCTAAATGGTGAACCGGCCGAGGAAGTCTATGTTGAGCAACCACCGTGTTTTGAAGTTTCCTAAAGTAGGATGGTCTATAAGCTTCAAAAAGCTCAGATGGGTCAAACAAGCTCCAAGAGCATGGTATGATACATCGCCGACACTACTAGAAAGTGGCTTCAAGAAAGGAGATGTCGACAAAACACTCTTCACATCGAACCATGACGGAAACTTCTTTAGTTCAAGTATATGTTGATGACATTATATTTGGATCTAAAGACAAGCAACTTTGTGAAGATTTTATCAACTCATGAAATGTAAATTTGAGATGAGCATGATGGGAGAATTGAATTACTTCCTAGGCTGCAAGTCAAGCAACTCAATGATGGAATATTCATTAGTCAAACAAAGTATGCAAAGGACATGCTCAATAAATTTAATCTAAAGCCTTCAAAAGAATGCTAAGATACCAATGAGCATCGGAACAAAAATGACCTACATAATCGACAAGAGGGTTGAAGAACACAGTATAGGAAATTGATCGATCACTACTTTACCTCACCGCAAGTAGACCGATATTCAATATGCTTGGAGTGTGCTAGATTTCGCATAAATCCAATGCACCACACTACAACATTGCTATGAAAATATTAAGGTATGTAAAAGGTCGTAGAAGTCGGATTGTGGTATCCAAAGAGAGTGGATCGAGTTTGGTTGGCTATTCAGATGCCAACTATGCCGATCATTGCTTGATAGAGAAAGCACCTCAGAACTTGTCAATTTCGGTGCTAGATTAATATCATGGTTCAAAGAAGAAACAAAATTCAATTGCCACATCTACCACGTAGGTCAATATATTGTCATTGGGTGTTGTGCTTCATGATATTATGGATACAACAACAACTCAAAGACTATGGACTCAATGAAGAGAAAACTTCCATTTTCAGATAACACAAGTGCCATTGCCATAACTCAGAATCCTAAGTTTCATGCAAGAACAAAGCACATTGATGTTAGACACCACTTCATCAGAGACCATGTTGAAAAAGGCAATATAGAGATACTCAAGATTGGCACTGAAGACCAACTTGCAGATATCTTCACTAAGCCACTACAAGAAAGTAGATTCTTAGCCTTAAGACACAGTCTTGGACTAATGGAGCTGCCAAAGAACTGAAAAAGTTCAAGAAAAGAGATATCAAAGAAGAGAGAAGAGAAATCTGGAACCGGTATCCAGAAACCAAAGGCTAAAGGGTAAAATGGCTATTTGAAGATTTCTGAGACGGGTACTCAGATATCTAGATCACTCAGTGAGGGGGAACACAAAAGAGAATAGTACAGATGACTGCATTCAACTACTCTCTTGAAATTTGTATCATTACTATCTTTGTGTAAAACTTGGACAAATACTAAGTGTAAGATAGACTCAGATGCAAACAGTGTTCTTAGGCACACAGAGAAATGTGATTTAGATAGCTAATAGCCAAAATTCATTAAACGGGCACAATTACATTTGTTGATTGTGATCATTGCTGAAGAAGCAATGGTGACCCTTGATGAATTGGGCGATTGATCTTTACGGCAGAGATTAACTCTCAGTAAATAGTGGACTGTTGAAATTCCGACAGGGCCCACTATGCATTTAATGCCGAACAAGCTTTTACTCATGCCTGCCTGCAATTCACAGATACTTATACACAAAATCAATTTGTATGTATATGTGTATGGAGATTACATTGCCATATATATGGGATTTTGGCAAAAGAAATTACTACTTAATCCAACATGTAGACTTGCACAAGAATAGCAAAATTATCTTCTTCTATTTCTTTGCAAATTTCTTCAACCCCTGCAAATCTCTGTTAGTCTTTCTGCAAAGAATCACTAATCTCTAAACTTCTTTCAAGCTTCGAAAAACTTACTCTATATAAAGAGATGGCTCAACTGCTCACGTAAACCCCAATCTTCTATCACGGTGCATCCCGAAAAGCAAGCACCAGAGTTGGTGATAGTAAACAATCGATTGGTAGGAAACTTTAATCCCGATCATTGGACTTCAAATCACAGGATGATTTGGGGTGGTGCCATGATTGAGGAATAGACACCAAGGATGATGATCTCCTTGAAGGTGTAAAACAGCTGTACAGTGACGTGTGTGATCTTGAAAATCAGATACACCCACTGATTTCAAGCTTGCTGACATCGTAACCGCATATATGTCGTTCATCGATGTGTCAGTATGCATTCTTCACAGATGCTTTGATGGTCTACAAGGAGGTGCGACCAGATAAGCCAAGAACGCTGGATGATGATGTTCTTGCTACAACAACAAGACAAAAGGTCGAAAACCCTTTTAATTGGGGGAAGTACGCCTTCATGAAATTTGTGAAGAAGATTCAAGGCTTTGAGCCTACAATCGCTAAGGGACTTGCTGAGCCAAAGGCCACAATAAGCCATGGTCTGAAGATATGCTACTTACTGGAATGTCTTGGCATTGAGCTCAGAGAGACGGCAGATATTGCCAACAGTAACCTACTCTACAAATATGAGTATACAAACATGATGAAAAGGTTATCGATCTCGTAAAGGTTCCAAGAAGCGAAAGATCAAGAGGTATCCGAGGGAAAAGTTGCACCAAGAAGCCCGTAACTTCACGAAAGAAGTATCCGGCAAATCAAGGCACCCATTAAGGTTGTCGATTCCAGATACCGCCAGTCAGCCGATGAACTCATAAATGCGTATAAACTCATCAATGGCAAAAGAGGTATCGACATCGAATAAGTAAACTCAGCAAGAGAAAGTGCTTTCAGAAATGTGAAGACTATTACAGAAAGCCTTGCTGATGAACTTATAAATACTGCCAAAAGTGGTGAAAGATACCAACCCTATCTGCAGAAACCGCAGGAATTATGGACCAATAAGTTCCTAATGCTGATGAAAGCTCTGATGATGAAGATGATGAAAGCTCTGATGATGAAGATGATGAACTAGTCATCTCTCAAGTCCTAGAAAAATCGAAAAGGGCTAAGGTTACTGAAATAGTAACTGGTGTAGAGGTATCTGAAGAAGAACCTACACCACAAAGTTGTCAACAAGCTCCTATAGCAAAGGTTGTTGGTGCCATCACACCATCGTGGACAATACATATGCACAACTTCAAGAAGCCCCGATGAGTGGTGACCTAGTATCATCGACGCCGATGTCAACGCCACACTTAAAGATCCGAAGAGCTCTCAAATGCTCAAACGCTCGCCTGCACAACCACAACAGCCACAAGTGGTTGATGAAATGGTAAATGAACTTCATTTCGACATGCCAAGATTGCAAGATGTCAAGAAAATCCTCGCAAATGAGTAGGTTCTAACTCCAAGAGAGGGATCAAACCGAGACACCTACTCATAATGATCAACAGGGGAGGCAACCGAAGTTAGCCACTTTAAAAAGGTTGAAGTACCTCAAACTTCCAACAAAGAAGCAACACCGAACAACGAGACCAACTCATGGAAGCGGTCACAAGTTTCGAGACTACTCAAATTTCGACATTGCTTAGTAGTGAATGGTTTGTACTTGTGAATCTCTTTGTGTTTTCTCCCTGTCAGAACTAATACAAATTCTTTATTACAGGCTGAATTAGAAATAAAAGAACAAGAGGAAGTGGAAAAGCTTGCCTAGAGATTGAGAAGGAGGCTACTACCTCACCTCTTAAGGAATCGAGCTGTACTGTGTGATAGAGAATTCTAAGAAATTACTTTTCAGATATTTGTTAATTCACTTAACTAATCAAGTGGATGTTTTAATAGTTCCAACCGAGAAGGAAAATGATAAGGCCGAGAAGCCTAACTCATCGAGAATCAACGAGACTCGCAAAGTCTCGAGGAACAAGTATCCTGAGCCTTCTATTGAGAAGGTATTCATTTATTTCAGATATCTATATTCTCTACGATATTACTCGATCATTTTTCTAAATACAACACTTTCTACTCATAAAGCTCAAATGTAAGAAGGTTGGGAGTCGCCCACTCAATCCCTCAACCAATGGAAATTGATGAGGCCACCAAACCTTCATCACCGAGAAAATATCGAAACCGCACAAGTTTCGAGAGACAAGTATCCGAGCCTCCCATCAGGAGGTAATTGACATCTCGATATCAAACTGCTAAGAATTTTTCTCCGATAAATTTCTAAGTGTTTTGTCAGATCCTATTCTCGTGTTCAAAAGAAAGAGAGGATGCTGAGGATCAGACTTCCAAGTCTCCTCCTCATATCCAGATATCTGAGGCACCTGGAACCTCAGTAGTCCAACCCTATGAGCCTCGTTGTCCGCAGTAACATAGATACTGACTACTCTAAAACTCAGATATCTACACAAGTTTTGAAACTAATTCAAAACTCTCTCTTCGTGCTCAAAGTAGTGCCAAGAAGGAGTCAAATGATGACTATGAGAACCTTCTTCCTTCTTCAAGACTCATACCTCGCCAAAGCATATTCAATGCTTCAAGAAATGGCAGGTTAAGGTGTTCGATCTCCGAAATCGAGAATCACAGATCAACCAACAAGATGAGCACGAGCTCGACCGAAAACTACATCCATGCAATGTTCCCATCAACAATATCAAAGTTGCACCTTAATGCATAAGGATTTTTCCAAGAAAGTGGCACACAATTGGTGCAAGCCTTCAAACAAAGATGGTCGACAAGATTGCAGATGGCATTCAAGCCACCCCGCCCAGACACTACAATTTATTCCTTCCAACAAGAAGAGGTTAATGGGCGTAAGATCACTATTCAAGTGATTAATCTTGTATCAAGATGATGAGGAGGAAGAAATAGATGAGAATAACTTTGATGAACCTCCCTCTGACCATCACAAAAGAATGATGATGATATGACGGATGATGATGCCCCTGCACCAGGGACAGGAGGAATTGCAAAGGAAACAATGCCTCAGCTACTGAAAAGCACACTGAGAGGACATCACATCAATCCCCTCCTCCATCTCCTCAGAAATCCACTCATCCTTCACAGAAATCCCAACAACAAAAGACACTGAACAAGTAGTTGAGCACTCTAAGGAAACAACTCAGAAGATATTAAATACTCAAACCAGAACTGCTCAACTCAAACAACTGTTGGAAGAAGAGCAACAGCTCCATCTTCAACTTGAAGAAGAGCTAGTTATATCCAGAGATAAGCTCAATAAACTACAAGAACAATACTTACAAGAGACAGTAGCTTACTCTGAGATTAAAGAGCTCCAGGATGCTGTAAATGCTATTGCTAAGGAGCTAGATACTGAAGAAGTATCTAAAGAAAAGCATGATGCTAAGGCTGCATCACCATCAAAAGAAAAACCATCCTCCTCTTAGAAAGGAAAGAAGCCCATCTCTGAGATGGTTGCTGGACTGGAAAATCTTGAAAATGTCCAAGAGGATGAAGATCACTGGGCTGATGACTCAGATGATGAAGAAGACAAGACTTTGGCAGAACACCGCAATGAACACTTGACGGTTTCTCATCTTAAAAGGAAGCTAATTGCTCCAGAAGTTTTCAACAAACTGCCAAATGTCCACTGCCATGAATATATGAATAGATATCAAGTTTTGGCACATCTTAAAAGGGAGATGTCTTCACAAAACAAAGATGTAATTGCCTCCGTCCCCTCAGATATGCAGAAATTCACTGAGCTCATCACCGAGAACAACCAAGATGATCATTGCTCAAGGATCCGGGAATTGTAACGACGATGATGTATCACTAGTCAAAAAGCTTTTCATGAGGCAAGTTACACCGGGAAAAGCAGATGCCATACTAGCCCATCAAGAGCTCACCGACAAGGAAAATGGACTTATCAAACAAAATCAGAGCTCAAGGTGAACTTCGTGGTTGGTCACTGCCTACAACTACTTGCAAAATAATTTTGAGTCCCTCTCAGATTCCTTTGTGGTACTTAGTCAGTCAACAATGACTAAGGGGGAAGAATTTGGATCTCAAGATCAAGGGGGAGGAAAGAAGAAATCTAGAGTTGGTGCCGCTCAGAAAGGAAGAGGAAACAAGAAAACTTCCCAGCCACCACTCAGAATAGATGATCCCTCATCAAATCAAGCTGCTTTGCAAATAGTAGCTACTTCCCAGCAGCCAACTGAAGAAACTACAATGGTAACAAGGGCATGGCCAAGGAGAAAAGACCTCCAAGGAGTACCAAGGCTCCAAGGAGAAGACAAGTAAGAGGGATTGATGAATCATCTGAAGAAGAAGAACAAGACCAAATCAAATCCCTGGGCAATGAAGAAGGCTGAAAAATCTCACAAGAATTAATCTTGATGATGATGAAGAGACTGATGAAGATTATGCTCCTCTCCACAGAAAAAGGAAAATTTATAGCCTAACTAAGCCCATAGCTGGAAAGCCTTTAGCAGCTAAAACACCCTCTGGAAATACCAAGTCAATCCAGGGTGGTTCTTCAAGCAATCCCCCAAAGGAGAATTCTAGACAAAGAAGGAACAGGCTGAGAGCTGAACAAAGACAAAGTCAACTTCCACTCAGGCCAGAAGAAGCCAAAATTGAGTATGTGAAGAATGACAACAATTCCTCTGTCTACAGGTGCATTAATCAGAATAATGGCTATTGGATTCTGGAACTCAAGCACTTACTGGTAAATTCAAGGTTTTAACCAATCCATAAACAGCTCATGGCATGGAGAAAAGATAAGCCAATCTTGTTTAACACCAACCACATCAAAGCTGGTTGAATTTTGAAGTAATCAAGAGAATAGAAGCCATGAAGAAGGACCTCTATGATGAATGTCCTTATGGAAAGCCAGATGATGTGCGTAATTCCCAACATCACCGAACAGCACAAGAGCAAGACTTGCGGTGGAACCCTATGAGTCCTTCTACTTAATCAAGATCAAGGGTGACATCGATATCTCAAGATTATTTATGAATACTTCAAGCTATCGACATCGTAATCGAGCATGCCCGAAGTGGGGAAAGTATCTGGGTCAAGCATTTTGTCAAGAGAAATCCCACCAAAACCTACAAGGAAGTCTGGATTTGCCGAGACACGTAGATGATTGTCTAACTCTTCTATGACTACTATGATGATATCAAAAGGTTTGGTGATAGGAAATTTGCATCGATCCATGGAACCTGCTTTTGAAGACTTGAAGACTTGTCATTTAGAATGTTCACTGAGTGGGTAACTCCTGTTCTATTTGACTAAGTAGTTTCGTGATTTTTCGATTGATCTTTTCTGCTAAATCTTGAAAAGTTATCGTAAGCTTTCCGTATCATATCTCGATGAACTTACTCTCGATATCATTTTCTATAAAAGATAACTTATCGAAAGATCACACCTTGTGATTTGGTTGATGTTTACTTTCTGCACTTAATTATATGAATTAAAAGATCATAAGAAATGATTATGTGGTGGATTGTTTCCTCATCCAGATTTGTAATAGGTCAGATAGTCATCGTTGACTGATTAAAATGGGGGAAATTTTTTAGGAATATCTGTTTAGATTTTGATCAGCAACCTAATGACTTATCTTAGCTCGAAAGGTGATTAGTACTCTTAGTTCACTTGAACACCGAAAAGAGGAAACTCATCGAGTATGATAGTCTAGCAAATCTTGTATAGGATGTTAGGTCTCAAATGTAATTTTTATTTTCCAAGAAGACCAAGAAGAAGGCATCCACAGAAAAGTTCAACGGATTTGAAGATTTGAAGATCGCATAAGATTGTCAAGATCAGGGTTTTCAGAAACCTATGTCCAGATATCTTGAAGAAACAAGTGTTTCGAAACATACATGTTGCAAAAGATATCTGAGAATAAAAGGTTTCTGAGACGAGGAAAGTGCCCACAGATATCTACACTCAGATACTGACATAAAATATGCTTCAAAAAGAAACATATTATAACAAGTTGTTCAAACAAGTGGTATCCGGAGCTATGATGATCTCTAGAAAAGAACGCAAAGCCTAAAAGCCAGATAGTTCCGCTGGCACTACATGACAAAATATAGTACAATGTATTAAATGCGCATAAAATGTCTCGAATAAAAGCGGTAGCTTCAAGAAGAAGACAAGCCACATAAGAGTATATTCAGATATCAATAGTTTGAATTTGAAAGTTTTTAACGGATACTATTCAAACGGCACTCAAAATTCATCTATAAATATCAACACTTAGATCGCTAAGAATACACCTTAGAACACCGAACTTACATCAATACTCACACAAGCGCCTCAAGCAAACTACTTACCTTCAAGCCTTCATGCGTACTCAAAGCTCGATTCTAAGTAGCACAAAAGTTCTAAGTGTCCTGATCCTTAACGAGCATTGTTATTTGTGAAAGAGTTGAACTAAAATTTCTTATCTGAGTTTCATTCTCTTGAACACTTACCATAGACTTGGGTCAGTAGAGAACAAGATACCATACATTGCAAAGTGTATTAAGTATACTTGATTCACGTAGCTATCGAATAACGAACAATGTTATTAAAGAAGCTCACCGACAATTTACCTTAGCCAACACCTTAAACGTGGAGTATGTGAAGTACTTAGTTTGGGAAACTAAGGAATAACTCCAAGGTTGTTGAGCAAAGGAAGTACTTAGTTTGAGAAACTAAGGAACAACTCAAAAGGTTTCGAAAGTACAGAAGTACTTTGTCAGGAAAGTCGGGAATAACTCTGGGGAACACTTCGTTGGGAACCTAGTGCATTTAGGAATCAAGTAAAGATATCCGTAAGGTTACCTCATTTATCTTAGTGGATTCTGTGTCCGAGAAAGACCAAGTGGATTAGTTGAAGGATTACGCCACCTTCAGATACCACTATAAAAAGACTTGGTTATTTACTCGCAGCTTTATTACTTGTTTTACTTATATTGCAAAGTACTTACACTTATCTTGCTGAACACGTGCACTTATCTCAGAAGTCTTCCGCTCTCTGAAATTAAGTATCAGATATCTTCATAGATATCTGAGAAACTGTGCTTATTGACAAAAGTTTTAAAAGACTATTCACCCCCCCCCTCTAGTCTTTTACTTTGCCGTTATCTAGACCAACACACAGGTTCCAACTTCCCCAAACCGAGCTCCTGATAAAGGTCATGGGTAATAAGATTAATGCTCCCTCCCAAGTCGAGCATACCTTTTGCTACCTTCCCATTCTCCATTTGTATATCAATCACGAAACTCCCTGGGTCTTGTTGTTTCACTGGTAATCCGATCACAGAATTTGCTGTTTCTAGAAGAATCAGCTTTTCAGTAGACTAAAGCTTCTTCTTATTTGCATTTAGGTCCTTGAAGAACTTAGCATAGGAGGGGACATTATCGATAAGATCCAGCAATGGCATGTTCACGTTAACTTTCGAAAGCATTGCCAGAATAGATGTGAACTTCATCGTCTTTCGCTTCTTAACTCTCCCGGTATGGTAATAGCTTGAATCGGTGTCCTGGGGCGGAAGGGGTTATTAGATTTATGTAGAACCTCAGTGCTGCTTCTTGGGTCCTCAATAATCTCCTCATCTTCCTCCCCAGTAACGTCGATAGCTGGTGTAGGTGGAGTTTCCGGTTTAGTCATCATATCTGGCTTCTCAACAACCTTACCACTACACAGTACTGTAGTTGCTTGAATCTCCTCTTCCAATTCATCTTCATCCCCAAATTCTAGACCAACTACAAGTTAGCTAAACTATCTGCTAAGTCCTCTATTCTGCGCATCATTCCCTCAATCTGTTGTCCTGTTCTCTCTTGCCCCTCCATAACAACTTGCATAAATTTTTCATCATGGGCAATTAAGGCCACCAATGTGCTTTCACTAAATGAGCTGCTCTCCGGTAAAATATTTGCACTATTCACCATTTTGAGTCGGTCCTCCTGCACTCTGTCGCCATTCATTGGTAATCCTATCAATATCTTCAGCATATAACAATTCATATTTCTTTGATGCTTCGTCGATCACAATAGCAGGTCCAGATACCCTTGCAGAGGGTGCGTAGTAGCTGGAAAAGAACTCCAAATTTGATGTGCTCAAATTAATACTTAGAAAACCAAGTAGTAAGCAGTTGTTATAGACAGGCAAAGCTAAACCACAGAGTCGTTCGCTAAGGAATTAATTAAGCTATGTAGCAGTGAGAGTAAACAGATACTTGCGAGTAACAGTTTGATTGATGGTTTAGTTGTACTTCTAACTAGTTTAACTAAAGAAAAGATTACGATTAACAATGAGAGAAAGATGAATAGAGTAGCAAGATCCAATTATGCTAATTCGAACTAGGGATAACACTCATATTTGTCACACGGTTGTTGTACAGCAAATCAATCAATTCGATTCAACCAAATGTTCTTAGAAAATATTATACTCGAGAAATCGTGAGTCGTCAATTCATGATCCTTAAACATGAACAATTTAGAGAATTTAATACGGACTTATCGAATTGAAGGTTTTTACGAAGATTTTATACGAGACTAACCTATATGAGTGAATCGATAAACCCTAGAACGAATATGCATAATCTTCACATACCATCAGATTCAAAGGTGTTTAGCTACTCATAATGGATGATTGCATAAAAAGATTCATGGTAAAAATCATGTGAAACATAGATGATAAACTCGCATGCAATAACATACAATTCAATCGATAAGATGAAGAACGAATTGTAAAGAAGAAAGCAATGGAGAAATCATTACCAATAATCTTGATGAATAAAATCAATGAGTAACCAAGCTCCAAAGATGTCTCAATGTCAATGTGTGTATCCCCGGAGCTTTTTTCTCAAAACTAGGTTAAAAGAAGTATGAAAGAAAGAATCAAAAAAAAATCTAATCGAATTAAGCAAAACGAATTCTGGACTTGCGCGTCTCGCCGCGGCGAGCTTCCTTTTGTCGATTATATATCCAGCTCGCAAATTCTCGCCGCGGCGGACTGAATCCCTCGCCGCAGCGGCGTCTTCCTTCAAAACAGGGAGCTAATCGCAAAATTCGCCACACGGCCCAATTAAAGGCCATGCAGCCTTCTTTGTCGCAATATATATAGCTTCAGATAATTCGCCATGCGAAGCTTCAATCTTCAAATCGAGGCTCCATTCGCAAAATCTCACCGGACCAATTACTGGCCAGCAGTCTTCTTTAATCTCAAGATGATCACTCGCTAAATCTCACCGTATGGATCGATTTCTCGCCGTGCAGCCTTCTTTCAATTTCCAGTTGCAAGCTCGTAAAATC
Source organism: Plantago major (assembly GCA_026545765.1). Taxonomy (NCBI): domain Eukaryota; kingdom Viridiplantae; phylum Streptophyta; class Magnoliopsida; order Lamiales; family Plantaginaceae; genus Plantago; species Plantago major. Next base: position 105,426 of record JAIFAC010000239.1, on the reverse strand, counting down.
TCGCGGTGAGCCATGCTAAGCAGCTTGTTCTCATTCGGCTCAAAAGACATCGATTTCTACAAAATACAAACAAAACACCAAAGCGTAAAACGAACTAAAAGACTACAAAACTAAAGACAAAGACTCATAAAGATCGCGAAAAGGACCAAATGAGACGTTAGAATATTGTCATCATCGATCCCAAGCCTCGAAGTTTCATAACGGATTCACCGCCACCTTTACCATACTTCGGCTTGACCGACCCACGAGTGTGGTGGAAATGAAGATTTCAGAATCCTTCTATCCCGCCTCTATGTTTCTTTGCTCTTAACTTGTGCATTCCAGTTTATTACTTTTTATATGAACTTTGCTTTTTGATGTTCGCTTCAACTCTTCCTTGTTTTGTTCAAGGTTTCGTGGAGGTATATTATGTTGACTTCCAAGACCTAAGAGGATCCAGAGAGCAAGAGTTCGAGGTTGCCTCAAAGATGCAGACCAAAATCATCAACACACCTCCTACTCTTCCGATGCCGGATCCGAAGAATGCGGCTGAATTTGCCGCGGATGAGGAGCGAAGGGCCAAGGCCGAGAGGACCCAAAGAACATTCGCCGCAGATAAGGGCAAGTCCAAGGTGGACCTTCCGCCAAGAAGAACAAGAGGGTGTTTTCGCTCATGCAGGATAAACTCGCAAGATGCTCTAAAAGTGATTTAAAGAGGTTTGGCGCTACTCGGATCTTCCGGCACTAAGAAGTCATTGTTTTAGAAACTCTCACTTGGTGTCCGTGGAAGAGAGTGTAATACCGGAATCGGATCAAATCTATGAGTCATCGCTGCATGAACGGTAAGTTTCGTGATGATGTTTTATTTCTTCCTTGTTCAACCGGGTAATCTTTAACTTTGTAATACATTTCTCATCTCCGTGTCGGATGCATGATCCGTGCCTCGCAGTATAAGGCTAGTGGGCGATTGGTCCTCGAGGATAAATTGAGAGGCTTTGCCGTCAGACGGACGTGGAGGGCAAGCTCCAGAACTTGGAGGAGTCCTCCAAAGCTAAAGACGCACAGATCTCCCAGCTCCAATCTGAATTGGACGAGACGAAGGGACGCTTGGATTGGTCGGATCATTTCCGCAATACGGCCTTGAAGTTGTTCCTGGATTCAAAAAATATGATGCTAGATAACTTGAAGTTCGTACGGACTGGAGCCGTGAGAGATTTTATGGCGTCCGACTCTTTCAGATACTTCATGGAGGACAGGTCTGAGGCTTTGAGACTGGAGGGCTTCTCATCTGCCATCAACCAACTTCAAGGGAAGAAGCTCGCTCGGTGAGTACAATTGGAAAGAAGAGGGCTCGATCCCGCCATTGATGCCAAAGGAGTCCTGCTCCGCAGAAACTATGCCGAACGAGCTACTGGAGCGGATGAGTTCGTGGAGGTGTCATGCATTTAGGTGATGTGGAAGTAACGTAATGGTGGACCATTTCTCCCTCGGATTTGTGCCTACGCCTTTGGGGGTGTGGTTCGCTTTCGAGGAGAACTCGCCTTCATGAAGAGTTGGTACGCTATGCCACCGTGCTAGGCAAGGATCCGCATTATGATCTGCTTGAAAGTGCCCGCATCATTCGCGAAGCTTCAACATCAAGGATCGCCAGATCATTGCCGGTGTCTTTGGGACCAACAATGCAAATGTCAATGCCGAGCAGTATGGACGTTACTAATGCCGATGCTTCCGCTAAATCCTCTGCCATCGATGCTTCCATGGCCAATCCTTCCACCGTGATTCCCGAGCTCGAAAAATGCAGGCCCCACGTAACAATCCGCCGAAGAACCTTGAAGAATCTGGGTATGCCCCGAGAACATGTAATCATCAATTTCGATCTTTTGATGGCACGGAACGTTGCCAAGTACACTGATATTATTCTTGTTGTTGTGATATATTTTTCCGCACAATTATCTGTTATGTTTAAGATAATTCTGCCTTGCTCCCTTTATCTTTACTTGATAATCTTGCATGAATTATCCAATCGCTGGCTACTCGGACTTGTCTCAATCCGTAGGATAGACATCCGTAGTAGTAAGTCGATATACGCAATAATTGCATAATCCAAAGAATGATGAACAATAAACTTATCTTATCTCGGACGATGGACAAATCCAAGTAGCATTGCTTGCGAGGGGAGATCGTCGCTTCACTTCCAAGGACCATCGGTCGGATCTCCGCATAATCCATTCATGGGATCCGTACGAGGACTCAAAGGTATGGTGATATTGTAAGAAATTCCACCATACTGAACCATTTTGTATTGTGCAGGTACATCAGACTCTTGGTGTTCCCGGAAGTGATGACCATGGGGAATACTTTCCTCACGGAGGAATAATCTCGACGAAAGACGACGATTCTGAGATTTTCGCATAATTTATGTATTGTAAGTGTAGATTTGATAAAGATCCGACGCTAGATCAGAAAGACAAGTTATGTACACTTTGTTTCGTATATGAATAAAATTTATTGCTTGCTTCTTTGTCACCTGAATACTAAATTTCAGATTTACGAATTGAAAGATAGAAATTGTATTGATTTGACAGAAATTCAATTACAACTGAAAGACTTCATAGCTAATGACAAAAGAGTAGCAAAAAACTTAATCGCAGGGTTCCGTAACAAAACGGCCTCCTAGACAAAACACAGGAGTAACCATCGGACAGAGTTCTGCAAGAAACCCTAGCGAGAACTTTGAAGGTTCTTGCATTCCAAGGGTGTTTCAAAGCGTCCGTGATCATCCTCTAGCTCGTAACTTTCATTCACTCTTGCTCCAATTATCTTGTAGGGTCCCTCCTAGTTGGGTTTGAGCTTTCCTACATTGCTTAAGATATCAGCCCGACGGAGTACTAGTCTCCGACCGCAGTGTCCTTCTCATGGATATTCTTGTTATAGTCTGGCCGCAGTGGCTCGACATCGTGAACATGAGCCAATGCTCGGATCTTTTCTGATCTAGCATATCAAGATCATAGCTCCGAGCCTCTTGATTGTCAGAATCATTATACCCTTGGATCCTCATTGTTTCTACAGAATTTCATGGTATGCTCGAGCCATAAACCGTAGCAAATGGAGTTTCTCAGAATGTCTGCTATGGTGCGATGAGCCCAAAGTACACCATCTAAGTCATGCGCCCAACTATCTTGAGAGGTTCTCAAACGCTTCTCAATGATCTTAACAATTGTCTTGTTGGTGGACTTAGCTTGTCCATTTTCCTGGGGGTATCCGACTGAGGTGAATCGTTGCTCAATCTTGAATGAGGTTAGCCATTCCTTGAGCCTGCTACCAGAGAATTGAGCTCCATTATCAGAGACAAGGACTCGCAATCCGGGATTGCATGATGTTCTTCCGATAAAAGTCCTCACCGCTTCCGTGATAGTGGCAAGGACTTCTGCTTCTACCCACTTGGTGAAGTACTCTACTGCCCCAATCAAAAACTTTCTCTATTGGGTTCCTCTTGGGAAGGGTCTGACAATGTCGATACCCCACTGATCAAACGGACACGCAATGACTGACGGAATCATTGGATGTGTCGGACGATGTGGGATATTGGCGTATCGCAATCGGCGCTTAGCAAAGTTTGCTGCATCCTTATCAATTGTAGGCGAATAGCCTTGTCGGATAATCTGGGCCAATGTCCGCCTCCGAACGACTTTCACAACTTCGTTGGTATCTCTTCCAAAGACACCGTGCTTCGTGGATCAAGACATCGACATGTGTGCTGAAGGATCTCTTTGTAAAGATCCTCTCCAAGTATAAAGTACCTATTTGCTCGGCATTCCACGCTTCTCGATTCCTTCGGATCGATGGCAAAGATCCGCCCTTCAAGTAATTGTAGATATTAGTCATCCAGCCTACTTATACCAATGGCCATGACGGATGGGGTAGAACTCATGAGGATGAATCTGATCGTGAGCGTGATAACTCTTCTAGTATCAAGGGCACTGCTATGACGCATACTTAGCCAAAGTATCCGCTTTTCATTCCATTCTCGTCGAACTTTTGAGAGTAAATACCTCAAAAAGGTTTACTTCTTGCTTGAGTAACTCGAGGTACTTGATCATCGAGGGCCCTTAGTGGCGAAAGTGCCAGAGAACTGCGCCTCAACCAACTGAGAGTCCTTGTAAGCCTTAATCCTACGGACTTGCAAAGACTTAGCTATCCGCAACCCTACCAACAGTGCTTCATACTAAGCCTCATTGTTTGTCACCTTAAAATCTAGTGAGATGGCATAATCGAGTTGTGCTCCATCGGGCTTTTGAGATAAATCCCAATGCCTCCCTTCCGCCCAAAGGATGATCCGTCCACCTCCAATGTCCAAACATTGGTCGGTTCTTCGAGGTCGCTCGACTTCGACACTTTCTTTGGTTCGTCCTTGGTCTACTTTTCGGAACTTGGGGTGGCTGGTCCATGAGGGACACTATCAAGGATAAACATGTGATTTACCCGAGATCCTTCCCAAGTCGGTATCCGAGAATGATTTATGAACTGAGCATTCTCAAAGTTCTCCAAACTCGCTTCGAGGGAGCCGCTTGCCTTTGATGGTCTTGACTATCAAGCACTCAATGTCCGCTTGTCCGAGGTCTTTTCGTAATCCATTTCGTGATAATCGCCAAAAGTCTGCAATGACCGAGCTTTCAATGTTGGAGCCTCGATAGCTAATATCATATTCACTCGCTCAATCGCCCATTTTGAGAGTCGTCCGACCGATCCGCTTCCAAGGACCCGTTTCAAAGGTTCTGAAGTTAGAACAACGATCTTGTGAGATTTAAAGTACGGTTTCAACCGTCTTGTAGTGTAAACCAAGGCGTATGTGATCTTTTCAATCTTTACGTATCTTGTTTCTGCCCCAGCAAGGGCTTTACTAAGATAGTAGATTGGCATATGATCATTAGCCTGAACCCGTACTAGGATGGAACTCATTGCCTCTTCCAGAACGGCTAGGTAGAGGTAGAGTGGTTCTCCATCCACAGCTTGGAGAGTAATGGAGGGAATGGAGGTACTTTTGAGGTTCTCAAAAGCCTCAACATTCCTCCGCATACTTAAAACTCTCGCCTTTCCGTAGGATTTAGATTGTTTTATGCAGAACGGGAGATGAAACGACTCAAGGACATGAGACGCCCGATGAGCTGTTGTACCTCATTGATGTTCTTTGGCTGTGGAAGGTCTAGGATGGCCTTGATTTTCTCCGGATTGGTTCTTATTCCCCTTTCCGTGACAATGTAACCTGTGAACTTTCCGCCTTTGACTCAAAAGTGCACTTTTCCGCAGAGTTTCATCCTGCATTCAAGGATTGCAAAGCATCCGCTCAAATGTTCTATGTGCTGCTCCTCAATTTTGCTCTTCACTAGCATATCATCAACATACACTTCCATTGTTTTACCAATTTCTTCTTTAAACATTTGATTTACCAGATGTTGGTAAGTGGCCCCAGCATTCTTCAGTCCGAAGGGCATCACTTTGAAGCAATACACCCTCCCCGCAAATAAGAAGGCCGCTTTCGATATCCTCTTCGCCATCCGAATATGATAAAAGCCTTGATATGCATCCATAAAGCTTAGTAATGCACATCCGGAAGTGGAATCCACTAGTCGGGTCTATCCGCGGCAACGGTATGGATCTTTCTGACAAAACTTATTTAGTCTTGTGAAATCATCACATCCGCCATTTGCCCTTGACTTCTCAACTAGGACAATGTTGCAAACTCAATCGTAGTAATCGACTTCCTCAATGTGTCCAGCTTTCATGAGTCCGCCCACTCGCAAAGAATGATGGCATCCTCAATCGACCAAAGTCTCTTCTTTGACGGATGTACTTGATCAAGGGGTCCATGTTTAGACTATGAACAACAACCCGGATCTATCCCTTTAGATCATCCGTGCTCCAAGAAAAGACATCTTTGTTAGCTCGAGACAAAGCTACCAACTTCATCTCAACTTCCACGCTCATCTCAAGACCAATTCTAGTCTTTTTCTCTGCTCCCAATAACCAACTCAACCTCCTTGAGAGTCTCGTGAGGCTCGATCCGTACGCTTTGAAACTTATTTTTGCCCCTATCCCAATGATGGGATTCTCTTCGGGAGGTAAAATGTCAAGATCCGATGTCATTGAGATGGATGAGTCAGTAGATGCCTCCTCGGTCGACGTAATATAGCATTCCCATGCTTCTGACATTTCCTATTTCTTCCCTACTCATTGGAGTTGGAAACTTCATCCTATTATGCAAGGTGGAGGATATTGCATGGAACTAATTGAGCCTCGTCATTCAAATATGGCATTATAATCGAAAGTCCGATTAACTACCACAAACGGACTAGCTTGGTTATCCTTGCCGGTGAGTACCTAAAGACACATGCAACATTATGTCTTCAAAGGGTCGACAACACCGCTTAAATCGATATGGAGCTATTAACTCTTTCATATCGGACTCTTCCCAAATTCATTTGATCAACGGTACTTGGCAATAATATTGAGGAACTTCCTTGTCAACTAGGATTTTGTTCACCCCGTAGGTGGCAATAGTCGAGAAACCACAAGCGAACATCGTGGTCATCTACATCCTACCTCCCGACGTAGAGGAGGAATCTCACCATCATCAAGGAGATGATGTTCGCTCTGAGTGCAAAAACAGAAGCCCCGGCCATTGTTCCTCGATTTTGAACAGCCCTTTCCTTTGATTCGACTATCACCTCCGCCGGACCTCCAAGAATCGTGGTTGATTACTCCACTATACGGTCGATTATCCATTTCTATATCATCCTCATACTCTAATCGACTATGATGAGATGGGTGACCTGGTGGAGGTGGTAGTGATAGAGGACGAGGTGTGGTTCCACCGCCCTATCTTCTTCTTTGTTCCCCTATTATGCCTAGAAGGTTCATCCGTCTGGATGCTTTCCTTCAACTTTCCTTCTCCACCAAATGCTCAACTTCGCTTTCAAGTGGATGCAATCATCCGCTTCATGACCATAACTCTTGTGAAACTTGCAATACCCTTTCGCTTTGTTATTCTTCCCGTTTGTTAGATGGCTTCGCCATCGGACATCCAAATTTTTCATTAATGGTGGCCAAGATGACGGATTCGCCTATTGAGATGGGTAGTCCGATATCTTCGGACTTCTTCCTCGTGGAATCCTTCGCCTTTATATTCTTTCTTCGGATCGAATTTTCGTTCCTCGCTGACATGCTCTTTTCCTTTCTCGATCCGCTCACCGCACGGTCCGGTCGATAATCTTCCCCATACACAACATCCTCACAAATCTCTTCCAAATGCCTCTCATTCCTCACTACTTGGCTAGAGAGTCTCCTCCGGAGTTCACCGTTGTAAGTATTAGAATACATGTGACGGACCCGATCCTTAATACTGTGTGGTTCAACTCGGGGCAATTTTGCATTAAAGCAATCTAGAAAAGTACTAAGATCCTCGCTCTTTGCACTATATCGCCAAGTGTTCTACAACACGCTTTACTTTTTTGATTCCAAAACTTAATAGAAACCTAGAGGAGAGATCCAGATAGGACTTGATGGATTTGTCAATACATTATACAAATCCATAGCTATTCCAAGAAAGAGTAGACGCAGAAAGTATTTAGTGTTATTCAGATAACGGCAAGTAAAGATGGGGGAGGGGGGTGAATAGTTTTAAAACTTTGTGTCGAATAAATTTCAGCCTTTCAAATTGTTTCCGAAGTTATTTACCTTTGGAGTAATGAGTCGTAAAGTATCCGATAGTTCAACCTTTCAACAATCTCTTGTTAAGGTTCAAGACAACTTAGAACTACTAGTGATTCTTCGAGCAATGTAAAGCTTCAAAGGTAGTAGAGTGTTTGAGAGAATACTTGCTTGATGGTAAGTTTGCAAGATAGAGCGCTCAGGTGTATTTCTCAAAAAGATCTAAGTATGTGATATATATAGATGAATTTGAGAGTGTTGGATTGATATCCGATAGACACATATTCCAAATTTCAAATTCATACTTATCTTGAAATGAGTACTCAAGTCCTTGTCTCATGTCTCGTAGAGGATCGTGCTTCAAATTTTTTTCTCATGCGCAATTAATGCACTTGTACTATTTCTCGTCGTCTCAGTAGTCTTCAACGGATACATGAGCCTTTTTGATGGCTTGCATGCTCCATACTCATGATGTCATATGTCCAGAATCATATTTAAAAAGTAAGTAAATACACTTAAGAAAGGATTAAGGACATAGTCTTTCTAAGTTAGACTAAACCTTGATATCTTCAGAATCTTGTGCAATCTTAGTCTTCTAATCTTCTAAAAGCTCCATTGCTAGGATTGATCTTCATGGTCTTCCTCGAAATAAAAATACACTCGTAGACCTATAGTCCTAATACAAGATTTACTAGACTAATCATACTTAGTGATTTCTTTACAATGTTCAAGTGAACCAAGAGTACTTAATCACCTTTCGCTAAGATAAGAATGTGATGAGTGATCAAAATACTAATGTATATTCCTAACAAATTTCCCCATTTTTGATCATTCATCCATAACTATGTTTTAAGTCCTATTACAAATTTGTAATCCTGGAAGAGAAAACAATCCACCACTTAATCATTTCGAATGATATTAAATTTTAGTCAATTATGCAAAAGTAAACATTAACCAAATCACAAGAAGTGATCTTTATCGATAAGTTGTCATCTATTAGAATGTATCCTAGAGTATGATCTTCAGACAGTATGCATTTAATAAGATGCAACTTTTTAGATAGAGAAATTTCAAACAATCAAGAAGATTACAAAAAGTAACAAAACATACTAAGTAAATTAGAACAAAGGAGAATCCAAGCCTAAGAGAGTATTCTAATGTTACTAGTCTTCAAGTCTTCGTAAATGCAACTGGGTTCGATAACCTCAAGTTCTTCAAAGATCCTTTTGGATCAACATAATCATCCACTTTTCCGCATTCTCGACAGAAATATAAAGAATCCTTCCGACAGAGAGCTATGTCTTTCCGGATAAGTCACATATTTCATGGTAACTCTCAAGCTTGTGATTCTTCCCCATAAAGTGTTCGACCTCAAGTACTTTCCTGCACCTGAGTGGTCTATATGCAGCTGAGATAGGTTGAAATACTTGTATATTTCTTCCAGATAGTGTAAATCATCTAGGTATTCATCCAATGTCATATAGAATGACTCATAGGTTGGAACACCTAGTTTGTTCTTCCTCAGAAGCTACCATCCAAATTTCTTACCTTGTGTACATCATTAGGCTTGGTAAGGACAGCAAAAGAAAGATCCATCTTCGCTTCATTCCTCTTTTCTACTTCAAAGTTTAGCTGCATGAAGGTGCTCGTTTTAGCAATTGCCTCGCTTCTCCATTTCAGATCTCGAGGATGGAGTTGGAAACTTATCATTGACAAGTAGATGTTGTAGTTCCGTAATCCAATACCCTTTCTTGTTCGTAATGCACTATATGATAACTCTTCATTACTAGTCTTTACATACTCAATGCGGCATCATTGGCCTTTCTGATGAGTTTCTCGCCAAACCGGGAATCTCTTCTTGCCTTCTCGTTAGGTGGCCTTCGTCAGAGATCCTCTAACCCTTTCTTCCCGCCAATGGCCGGTAGATCCTCCTTGTATAGACTTGGTGTTGCTGTAGGAGTTCTCGCTAAGGGATTTGCCGAGGAGGTTGTGAAGTAGTTGTTGTCTCCATTTCGTGAAGTGGATGTTCATCGTAATCATCCTCATCATCATTGAAGTCAAAATTGGAGACTTGCAACTTTCGATTCTCACTTCTCCTTCTTCGTGATTATTCGTTGTTCTATCTGAGATCCTAAGGGACTCGGTTCCCCTAGTAACCATACTTCTCACCTTCCGTCGGTTGATCTAGAACAACTTCTTCAAATAGGGCATCTCCAAAGGTCTTTGATGACTAGTCGACTTGAGGAGGAGGAATTGATTGTTTTTTCTTCCTCCGCTTTCTCGAGGCATCTTTTCTTCCTTCGTCATGAATGATCGACTCATGATAGCATAAGCTTGAGAGTGATTCAAAGTTCTTTGGAGATTGTTGTGCACCGTGACTAATTCTTGAAGTTCCTTCTTCAGCTCTTTGTTCTGTGTTAGGAATATCTGTAAGTATTTTGATCATTCATAACATGTTCTTATCTTTGCCAGAAAGGTGATTAATTACTATTAGTTCACTTGAACATTGTAAAAGAGGAAATAACTGAGTATGATTAGTCTAGTAAATCTTGTATTAGGATTATAGGTCTCTGAGTGTAATTTTGTATTTCAAGAAGACCATGAAGATCAATCCTAGCAATGGAGCTTTTCCAAGATTACAAGACCGAGATTGCACAAGATTTATGAAGACACCAAGGTTTAGTCTCACTCGGAAAGACTATGACCTTAATTAATCCTTTCTTAAGTGCTTTTAGTTACTTTTGAAACATGATTCTGGAACATATGACATCATGAGTATGGAGCATGCAAGCCATCAGAAAGGCTAATGTATCCGTTGAAGACTACAGACAAGAAATAGTACATGTTCATTAATTGCATCGCGGTAAAGCCGCTAAAAGCACGCCCTCTCGAGATATGAGACAAGGACTTCGAGTACTCATTTCAAGATAAGTATAGACTTAATTTGAATTGTGTCTAACGGATAACATCCCAACGAATCTCTAATTCATCTATAAATATCACACACTTAGATGCTGAGAAATACAACGACCGAAGAACGAACTAACTTGCAAACTTACAATCTAGCAAAGTATTCTCTCAAGCACTCTACTACCCTTTCTCAAAAGCTTCAGAGCTTGAAGAATCACTAGTAGTTCTAAGTTGTCCCGAACCTTAAAAAGAGATTGTTATTCGTGAAAGAGTTGAACTATCGATAACCTTTCCAAGCTCATTCTCCGTAACGACATCAATTACTGGGTCAAGAAGAGCAGATTGCCACACCTAACAAGTGTATTAAGTAGTCTTGTTCTATTAGCCTCGAAACATAATCAAAAGTTATACAAGAAGCCTCTCCGACAAACCTTATAACCAACACCATCAAGGCGTGAGTAGAGGACGATTGATTTGGGAAATCGAATAACTCCAAGGTTATCTCGAGTAGAGGAAGTACTTAGCTCTAGGAGCCGGGAATAACTTAGGGGAACATTTGGTTTGGAACCATTTGTTTAGGAATCTTAGAATAGGATTATTGTAAGGTGAACTCAATTATCTCGTTCTAGTGAATTCTAGGTCTCGTAAAGACCAAAGTGGATTAGTCGAGGATTACGCCACCTCCAGATACCACTATACTTGCCGTGTTATTTACCTTTCAGATTTATCTTTCAAAGAAAGCACACACACTTACTTTGTTTCGCACTTACCTATCTTAAAGTCTTCCAAGGCTCGATTTAAGTATCGAAACCCCTGTTTCGAGAAATGTTTATCGACAAAAGTTTAAAAGACTATTCACCCCCTTCTAGTCTTTTACTTTGTCGTTATCTCGACCAACAAGTGGTATCGAGCAGAGGTTCCCAAGCCTTCAAGATCGAACCTAGATCCCGATAGGTGAAGAAACTTTGTCCCTTTCGAGGACTATATAATTTGTGTTAAGTGCGCAGGAATGTCTCGAGTGATGCACCTGCTCAAGCCGTAAAACTACGAGAAATGGAAGAACAACATGATGCTCCATCCGGAGGCCATTAGTGATGAGATGATCTATGTCATCAATGAAGGGCCTATTAAAATCGACATCTCAAACAAGTCTTGAGGTGTCTGATGGAAGAAAAGCCTCGCATAAGGAAGATGAAAGCGAGGATGCGATCGCTAGTGATAGTGGTCGGTTGCTCGTGGAAGCATTATGTATGAAGACAAGCTAAGAGAGCTCGACATCCAAGATGCCAAGAGACACGATTGGATGGTCAAGCTCAGAATATAATCATCGATCGACACCGAGCACATATAGTGTAAATCGGGTGCTAAACGGCGAAAGTTGCTCGCAATCGATTGAAGAAATCTGCGTTTAACCGAGAAAACCAAAGAAAACAAGTTCAAGTTCTTAAATTGAAGTTCCAAAACTTCAAGCAAGGTCCCACCGAAACTGGAAGACTTGATTTCGTGTTTACTACTCTATGAGTGATATGGCTGCACTTGGTGAAAGCAACAGATACTCCCAAATGTAAAAGATTAAGACTATTGTCAAGTCTCAATCACAATTGGGAACACACTAAATTCTTTTATTTCAACCAAGGAATGCCAAATATTATCCAATAGAGCTCTTCTCTCATCTTGCTCAGAGATTATGAGACAAATCGTAGAGAACAAAAAACGAGAAGATACCAAAGATGCATCCAAGAAAATGCTCTCAAAGAAGACACATGAATAAATTTGTGAGTCAAGAGATTGAGAGAAGAAAAGCTAAAGAAAAGTCAAAAAGCATCTCGCCCAAACTATCATCAAGACAAGAACATTCAACTAAACAACTCTCCGACGACCCCATTCGTAAAAGGTGTTAGTACCGAATCAGCAGAGATAGGAAATGATATCTGCTTCTATTGTCAAAAGCCTGGTCACTTCAAGAGAGATTGCCCTGCTCTAAACAAGCTCAAATCATGTGACAAGAAGGACATAAGAAATTACAAAAGAAATCAAAGGGCCTTACTGACTGAAGAAAGGAAGAAGATTCAAATCCAACTTGATGCTCTAGATATTGAGACAGATTCTGAAGATGGAGATTCAGATAACTCAAACCTACCATCACCGGAATTGTGTGGAATCACCCACGACGTAATCGACTTCGCCTTAAGAAGAATGAAATGTGGAGTTGAGATTGTCGGGTCCGCACATCTAACATTGAAATGTGTCTTATGGGATGAGGTAACAAACATTTCACAATTTCAGACTATGAAAGTGATGATGGAATTGAGGATCTAGAGTTAATCAGGAGTGAATTGGATCGTTATGAGAAAGAATTTCTGGAAGCACAATCCAAAACCAGAATTCTAGAGGAAAGCAAAGAAACTCTTGAAAAAGAGGTTTCTGAGCTAACCAGGGTATCTGAGAACAAGAGCGCTGAAATAGCCCTTCTGAAAAATCAGATATCTGAAAATGAAAATTTTCACAAACTAGCCTTGGATGAACTTAATAAGAAAATGATAAAGCTGCTTTCTGAGAATTAGGAACTTCGAAAGAAAGAGCTATCCTTCCAATATTATGCAAAGGCTAGTGACACTCTAACTTAGGTTCAATCATATCTTAGAGATCACTCTGAGAATGGTTGACTTGGACTTGATGAACAATCGAGTAATTCATCTCCTCCAAGAAGAGTGATGAAAGGTCGATTTTGTAAAAAGTCAACAGAATGGTTCTTCAACCACCTATAGCATTGGTCAGAAAGCTAAGGTAGTTGACAAAGGAAAATGAGTAGCAACCCAACCTTTGAAAGAACAACAAGTTCACAAGAAACTTGTGGGTGAATCTTCTGAAAAGAAATACAACCTCGCATATGTAGCCATCCACATTGCCATATTACTAGGAAAGGAAGAATTGTTGAATAGGCAAATTTCATCGCATCATTTTATGAAAATAAAGACGGCAGAAACTAGTAAGGCTTCAAGACCGCATTCGTAAAGCCAATGGTGTTCAAATGGCATTGCTATCGTATATTGGAAAAGTCCTTTACAACAATATAAGGAAGGACAAGAACAATGGCGCAAGGCTGATATTGCACGAGTAATAAATGTATGGAAGAAATCTCAAACCATCGAAAACTGAATGCCAATGCTAGAAGGAACTCGCCGAAAGGCTAAGTTTGTCAAAAGCAATCCCGTAAACCTGTGGTCCGTAAAGCACCAAAAGGAACACCTAGAAATACCTCAAGAAGGAAGATTGAGATCAAAATTATCGATTCTATTGTTTCTCCTTCGATAAAGTTAGACAAAACAAACTCCCAAGAAATTCACTAAAATGTGGATTCCTACCGAAGAATTTTTAGTCTAAGTGGTTCTATCTCCGAGGCAAGAACCTAACTCGCTTCCTATTTTGTGCGTAACGCCTGACTAAGGCTCAATGGCTATTTGATAGTGGATGCGAAAAGCACATGACAGAGACAAAGCAACCGTCAACTACAAAGCTTGCAACAATGGACCGTACATCGATTTGGGGAGGAGAATTAAATCCTCTCGCGATTCGCAACGCCAAATTGGGATCCTTAACCATTACCGACGACATATGTTAAGGGTTTGAAATACAATCTATTTAGCATGAGCCGCTTATGCATAAGGATTTACTATGAAATTTAAAGCAAAATATTGCAAACTTATTGACAATGAGTCAAAGGCAGCCTTGTTGCTAGGCGGAAAGGCGCCTTTATGTTGCCGATCATCCGCCACAATCAAGAATGTCTCATGGTGAGTCAATCAGGTCACACAGAAGATCACTGATTATAGCACAAAAGAATGAGTCACTTGAATTTCAAAACTCTGAACAAACTTTCCAAGAAAGAGTTAGTAGTTGGCCTTTCCAAAATATCTTTCAGAAAGGATGGTATCTGTTCTGCCTGTCAGATGGGGAAACAATCTAAGATCTCTTTCAAGTCCAAAATCGACACTCTAAGTTAGACCATCGCAACTATTACACATGAATCTTTTGAATCATCTAACTAGTTATGCAGAAAGAAGTATGGTCTTGTTGTTGTAGATGACTTCAAGATTCACTGGTTGTCTTTCAAGCATAAATCGATGCTAGGTGGAGATACCAAACTTGCTAAATAAGCTTGAAGTCATGAAAATGACAAAGTATCTAATCGTATACCATGGTACCAATTTGTCAACCAAGACATAAAGGAGTTTTGTACAAAGAAAGGTATACAACATCAACTTTCCTCTCAGAAGAACACCACAACAAAATGGTGTTGCGTAAAGGAAAAATAGAACCTTAAAGAAGCAAAGAAGGACAATGTCCGGTTAATCGAAATAAGTGAAGTTTATTGGGTTGATGATGTAAACACAAGATGCTACACTCGTAATGTATGTTTGATAAACAAACAAATGACAAGACCCTTATGAGCTCTTGGTTGGTAGACCCCTAATATTAAACATCTGAAAGTGTTTGGTTGTAGATGTTTTGTTCTTAACAATGGAAAAGAGTATCTAAGAACATTTCAACCAAAGGCAGATGAAGGAGTATTTCTTGGTTATTCTATGAATAGCAAAGCTTATAGAGTTTACAACAAAAGAACAAAGAAGATTGAAGAATCGCCATGTTGTATTCAATGAAGAAAGCAAGAAATCACCCTAGATGATGAACTCGTAAAGGTTCAAGGAACTAATGTTAAAGGATTCTGAAGAAGAACCCTCAGAAAGTAAAAACATCATTATGGAAAGAGAGGATGACTCTGACGAAGAAAAGCATGAAATGCCTAGTAACAACCAGATGATTCTCAGACATGATGAAGAATTTCCTATGAAAATTCCAGAAATGGAAACTGAAGATGTTCATCAAAGAACTAATTCTGGAAATGACCTCTCTGACAGGCATGTCCCAGAAAACCCTCACACTGAGCAAGTGTCAGACATTCAACGCCCTCCTATGGTACAAAATGTCATAGATACTGAAGAAGTATCAAGTCATAATCATAGTGATTCACATTCAGATCACATAGATGTTGACCCTACTAGCCCCAAACCCATGATGAGATGGATCAAGGATCATCCTGCAAAGGATGTGATTGGACCAATCAATCAAGGTGCTAGGACTAGGAGAGCAATAGCCGAAAATGCTAATTCTCTCTTTGGATGTTTCATCTCAAACATTGAACCTAAAACTATTGAAGAAGCATTAAGAGACCAAGACTAGATCTCTGCAATGCAAGAAGAGTCGATCATTTGAAAGAAACAAAGTCTGGAAACTAGTTCCATTTGTAGAAGGAATATCTGTGATTGGAATCAAGTGGGTTTTCAGAAACAAGATGAATGAATCTGGTGAAATAACCAGAAACAAAGCAAGGTTGGTTGCCAAGGGATTCACCCAGATCAAGGTTTAGATTTTGATGAGTCATATGCACCGCTTGCCGATTGATGCAATAAGACTCTTTCTAGCCTTTGCAGCTCATAAAGACTTTAAAGTTTATCGATGGATGTCAAAAGTGCATTCTTGAATGGTGAACTTGTCGAGGAAGTCTATGTTGAACAACCACCGGTTTTGAAGTTTCGTAAAGTAGAATGGTCTATAAACCACGTAAAGCTCTATATGGATCAAACAGCTCCAAGAGCATGGTATGATACTTTGGCCAAATACCTTCGGAAAGTGGTTTCAAGAAAGGTGAAGTTGATAAAACTTTATTTACCTTAAATCATGATGGGAAACCGCCTTAGTTCAAGTATATGTTGATGACATTATATTTGGATCTAAGGACAAGCAACTTTGTGATGACTTTGCAAATCTCATGAAAAATAAGTTTGAGATGAGCATGATGGGAGAATTGAACAATTTCCTAGGATTGCAAGTCAAGCAACTCAATGATGGAATATTCATTAGTCGTATTAAAGTACGCAAAAGACATGCTCACAAAGTTCAATCTTAAGCCCTCTGAAAAGAATGCTAAGATACCTATGAGCATAGGAACCAAAATGACCTATACTGAATCAGATAAGAGTGTTGATGAACTCAAGTATAGGAAATTAATAGGTTCACTACTTTACCCATCGCAAGGCATCAGATATTCAATATGCAATTGAGTGTGCTAGATTTCAAACAAATCCAATGCAATCACACTACAACATTGCTATGAAAGTATTAAGGTATGTGAAAGGTACAGTAAATGTAGGTTTGTGGTATCCTAAAGAAGGTGGATTGAGTTTGGCTGGTTACTCAGATGCTGACTATGCTGGATCAATGCTTGATAGGAAAAGTACCTCAGGAACTTGTCAGTTTCTGGGAACAAGACTTATCTCATGGTTTAGCAAGAAGCAAAACTCAATTGCAACTTCTACCACAGAGGCTGAATATATTGCTGCTGGTTGTTGTGCAACACAAATTCTGTGGATTCAACAACAACTCAGAGACTATGGACTCAATGAAGAGAAAACTCCCATTTTCTGTGATAACACAAGTGCTATTGCAATCACACAGAACCCCAAATTCCATGCCAGAACAAAGCACATTGATGTTAGACACCACTTCATCAGAGACCATGTTGAGAAAGGCAATATAGAGATACTCAAGATTGGCGTAAGACCAACTTGCGATATCTTCACTAAGCCCTTGCAAGAAAGCCGGTTCTTGACCTTAAGACATAATCTTGGATTAATGGAGTTGCCTAAGGACTGAAAAATTGTCCTGAATCTCTAAAGACTGAATAAGTGAGTAGGCCTCTGAGAACAGGTTCTCAGAAAGCCAAGTTGATAAGAAGTGATGCAAAGGTTTCTGAGTAGCAACACTCAAAAATGCAAAACATTTCTGGAACGGGTATCCAGAAAGGCAAAGGTTGGTACAAACTCAATGAGTAAATAAGACTAGAACATACTTACTAAGAGTGGGTCAAATACATTCAAACAATCAAGTTTCGATTCTTGAATTCAGAAACTATTTAGTCATAAAGAGAAAAGACACACAAAGCTCAAAGGTATAAGTTCGAAAGTCAAACATGTCCAATCTCTTGTATTTTTACCATTTTCATGATAAACAATATATAGATAAGGACTTGACATTCGTAATGATAAGCTCAAACGATCAAAGTGTTCTCACTCTTTACTTAGTGACACAATGAATGTAGCATATTAAAAATCCATCAAGTCGGCACATTACCATTTGTTGATTGATATCATTACAAGATATTCAATATAAGCCCTTGATGTATAAACGCTTGATCTCAACGGCTGAGATTAAAACAAAGCAAGTAATGTCTGTTTAAAAATTCAGACGTGGCCCACTAAGCATTTAATGAAGTACAAAGGACGACCACTTATGCAGATGCAAAGACACGATTCATATTCAGCTATATGTATGTTGTATCTATGTATGTTTTATCTGCTATATATATAGGAATTGGGCAAAAGACAAACACTTTTACCAAATTCGAAATTTCAAACTTGCATCAAAATAGCAAAATCTCTCAAGATTTATGCAAACCTCCTTCTGCAAACTCAACTTTTTGTGCTTAATCTTCTGAAAAGATAAACTAATCTCAATTACTTGTGCAAAATCCTTCTGCAAAACCACTTATTTAAAACTTTATATAAAGAGATGGCACCCAAGAAGATGACCACCAAGAACCCTAAAGCCGGATCATCTACTCCTCGCCAAAAGCAAGGAGGAAAAGAACTTAAGGTGTTGAATAAACGCTTCGAGAATTCACCCTTCTGACCGAACCCTAGTCATAAAATGAATTGGGGAGCATTCTTAGTGAAGAAATATATACTGAAGCTATACCTTCAAAACCAGAAAAGAAACTGATATTGGGGATGTTGAAGATTTCCCATATCTACAGGTTTTTATCTACTGCACCCAGTGGCCTATCCACACTGGATGTACTGGAGTTCTACAACAACTCCAAAATCTTCACAAAGGTTGTGAATAATAAAGAAGAAAAGTACATGCAGACTGAAGTCTAAGGACAAGAAATTGTTCTTGACTGCAAGGCTTTCTGCAAATTGTTCCGATTGAAAAATCGAGGAACTATTGAAGATATCAACATCAAGGACGCCTCAATGATTCAAGGCGTCAAAGAACTTTTTGAGGCAATCCAGTTGGAAAATGCAAAAGGTTGCCCAGAGACTTTATTCGAAGCTATCGTAACAAGTCATCTTCGTAAACACCGCAGATTGCTCTCATCTCGTCCGCTTTGATGGCAACAAAGGTGGAGTAGACCAGATAAGTATGGAGAGATGGATGATGATGCATCTTCTGAACCAGAAGAATGAAGGGCAGGAAACCCACTTCAATTGGGGGAAGTACGCCTTCAACAAATTCCTTGGACATATTGAGGAATTTGAGCCCAAAATCATCAATGGCCTTGCTGAGCCAAAAGCCAACATGCACTTTGGTCTCAGGATATGTTACATTCTGGAAACCATGGGGATTACTCTTAGAGAGAAACAAGAAATCCCAATCACCAACTCCCTTTTCAGACACGCCTTTGAAGAAAAGGAGAGAATTGTCACGAGCAAGTACTCGTAAAGGTCAAGAAACTACTGACAAGGTGAGGAGGTTTCTGAGCAAGCTCAAGCTAAACCTCCAACTCCATAAACATTCAAGAGGCACAACCTTCTGGATACAAGGTCTCAGAAGATGTTGTTCGCCCAGAAAGGCAGTTCCAGAAAGCCCCAAGAATCTTGAAACAGATCGCCTTAACTCTCCGAGATGATAGAAATATCATAGATGGTCTCCAACACGTAATGCAGTGATTCGAGGACGATGAAGTAATCCCAACAAAGGCTCAAAAGATTTAAGCTTGAGACCCAAGGAGGAGCATCAAACTTAGCTCTTCGAAGATAAGAGCCCTCCGCCAAAGGAAGAAGAAGGCCTGGTGAGGAAGATAGAATGATGGAAGATAACGACATTGCTTCCACATTCACAATACCAAAGACTCAATATTGTCAAGAAAACCCCGTTTTGAATGTTCCTCAACCTTCTGAGAGAGCTCAACTCTCAAAAAGGGATCAAACTGAGATGGAGACTCAGAATGATACTACAAAGGAGAACAACAATGAGCACAGAGAGACTGTGGATTCACCACAAGTCCAAAAGATCAATGATCACCGACTTTTTTTAGGCCATATTGAGACAAACTTTCGTAAGTTAATCATCCACCCTTACGAATGAAGAAGAGGTTTCTCCAACCTCGAACAACAAGAAGAGCCTGTTTCTATAGCTCTAATCGACGTAGTGGTGGAGGGACCAACACTCCAAAACCAAGAAAATCCAGAAGCTGAAAAGCTTTCTGAATAAGCATTTACTGAGCTTCTGATGAGAAGGTAAGCACTCAGTAATAATCTTCTTCAAGAATGCTCTGGAAATCCCACTACTAAATCTCTTATGTTTGTTCTTACAGGCTCGGGCCAAGAACAATTGGAAGGAGAAAAATTCTTGAAAACTCCTCCAATAGAAATCAAATCACGAACAAGCAAGATTCAAGAAAGGTTCCAGAAACCCCAAGGTTTCTGAGAAAGATGCCACTGAGCTTCCTCACTTGGAAGTTCAATCAAAAAGAAAGGATGCTGAGGATCAGACTTCTCCTCACAACAAGGTATCTGAGGCCTCTGTGCCCAAACAAGCTGAAGTCCAAGCAAATGAGCCTAGTGTTTCTACACAGGTGTGCTCAAAAAGCTTACTTTTGCACACAGATACCAACTCAAGTGGTTTGAACAAAACTAACTTGATCCCTTTCTTTCAGGCTCAAAGTTTTGTGCCAGTTGATTTACTCAAGGCTTTCCAGAAGCACACTCAAGAAACATCTAAAGTGCTTCACAATGGCGTAAACTCGTAAAGGCTGACCTTTCTGAAATAGCACGAGTAATCGACGTCCCAGAAAAGAGAGAAATAGCCCTAAATCTGGAAGACTACATCCATGCATTGTTCCTAACAGAGTCTTATTCTTTTGCCAATCTGATGCATGAAGACTTCACTCATGAAGTAGCACAAAAACTTCTAGCAGATTTCAAAACTGCGGATGCTCAAACCCAAGAGCAGATGGTAACCCATCCTGCATTGCCTAGTAAGCTCACTACTTACCCAGCTGAGCAAGAAGAAGTGAATGGGAGAATGATTACATTCCCAAATGTAATCAACTTGATTTGAGAAGATGAAGAAGAAATGGAAGAGAATGATTATCAAGTACCCCCTTCTGAGCATCCAAGTGAAGAAAACAAGAAGGATGATGAGGATGATGATCAGAATGATGATCCCCAACCTGGAAACGGCGGGATTCAGAAAGTTAGCAAAGGAAGTGCAGAAAAGGCCACTCCTCCCAATGCTCAGAAAGCCCCATCATTATCACCTTCAAAGTCTCATCAGAAAACCCAACAGGCAGAACAGAACGATATACTTGAAGAGATATACGCCACGAGTTCGTGGATTGAACAACTCAGAAAGGTGTTGGAAGAAGAAAAGAGAATTAACTTAGAGTGTCAAGCTCTTGTTGATGAAAAGGAAGCCAAAATTCAAAAGCTCAAAGAAGCTAACACCCAGGAATTGGCACTCCTAGATGAGCAAAGAAATCTAAAAGATGCCATTATTGTCACAACTGCTGAAATAGATGCCATGGATGACAATGATGATGAAGAAGATGATGCTGAGACTGCATCAGAAAGACCTTCTACATCTTCTTAGAAGGCCAGCACACTTGATGGAAAGCAGAAAAAGGTTGTCAATCTGCAAACTATTCAAGAAAAAGATACTAAGAGTGATGCTGAAAACAACCAAAACTTGATTACTGACGCAGAAGATGAGAGACTTGTCACTCAACACAAGAGAGCTCTACTTGCTCCTCATATATTCTCTGCACCAAGTAGTTCAAGAAGTGAAGAGCACCGTGCCAGAAATAGTATCTTTTTGGAACTCAGAAAGACACTAATTGCTCAAGATACAGAAGTGCTAAAATCCGTCCCAGAAGAGATGAAGTCATCGTCATACGTTTCAACAGAGCAACCAGCATAGCTCTCTCTCAGAAAGACCTAGGGTTGGTCAGGGATGAGGATTGTAACAATGCTAATGCAGCACTCAATGAAGCCAGCCATGCTGTTCTGCAAGCCAACGCCATTCTTAGGCCACTTGAAGAGCTCAACAGAAAGGAGCAGGAACTGGTTAAGCAGAACCACGAGCTGAAGAAAGAAATCCAAGAATCGGCAGTGCACAATAATCTCGGAAAATTTTGACTCACTCTCCAAGCTTATGCCATTATGAGTCCATTCATGACTAAGGGGGAAGAAGAAGAAGAGATGCCTCAGAAAGGCAGAGGAAGAAAGAGAAAACAATCTATGCCTCCCTCATCAAGTGAACTAGTCATCAAGAACACCGGAGATGCCCCTGTTGAAGAAGTTGTTCCAGATCAACCGGAAAGGTGAGAAGTATGGTCACTAGGGAACCAAGTCCCTTAGGATCTCGAAGGAACAAACAGAATAATCACGAAAAGGAGAAGACCAAGAAGAAGGAGAAGTGAGAGACCAAGAAAGTCGCAAGCCTCCATTGTTGAACTTCAATGATGATGATGAGGATGAATCGACATGATGAACATCCACTTCACAAGAGAAGAAGGCAAGCAAGCACCTCACAACCTCCTTCGGCAAAGAATGCCTTTGGCCGAACTCCTTCCGAAATACCAAGTCGATACAAGGAACTTCCACCAAAGACCTCAAGGAAGAAAGGGTTAGAAGATCTCTGAAGGCCACCCAATGTAAAAGCAAGAAGGATTCCCGTTTGGTAAACAAACAGAGAAATTTTTCAAGAAAAGCCAACTGATGTCCACATTGAATATGTGAAGACGAGTAATGAAGAGTCTTCATATAGGTGCATTCTGAACAAGAGAGGGTATTGGATTCTGGAACTACAACATCTACTTGTCAATGATAAGTTTCCAACTCCCATCCTCAACCAGATACTGAAATGGAGAGAAGGCAAGCCAGAATTGCTAAAATCTGAGCACCTTCATGCCTGGCTAAACTTTGAAGTAGAGAAGAGAAACGATGCCAGAAAGATGGACCTCTCCTTTGCCTGTCCTTACCCAAAGCCCGATGATGTACACAAGGTACGAAAAATGGATGGTAGCTACAACAAGAAAAACAAACTAGGAGTTTCAACCTATGAGTCATTCTATATGACATTGGATGAATACCTAGATGATATACACTATCTGGAAGAAATATACAAATATTTCAACCTATCTCACCGCAAAGTAGACCATGCACGGTGCAGGGAAAATACTGGTCAAAATTTTCGAGGAAAATCATAAACTTGGCAAGAGTTACCAAGAAATATGTGATTTGTCGTAAAGATGTAACTCTGTCAGAAGGACTCTTTATGACTATGTCCAAGAATGCAGAAAAGTGGATGACTATGTCAACTGATCCAGAAAGGGTGTTGAAGAACTTGAGGTTTCTGAACTTAAGTTATTTTTGAAGACTTGAAGACTAGTATCTTAGAATGTTTACTTGGAGCTTGGACTCTCCTGTTGTTCTAATTTACTTAGTATGTTTTGTTACTTTTTGTAATCTTCGATTGTTTCGAATTTCTATCCGTAAAGTTGCATCTCACTCAGTAAATGTACCTTTCAAGATCATACTCGTAAACATTATAATAGATGACAACTTATCAGCAAAGATCACTTCTTGTGATTTGGTTGATGCTTACTTTCTGCACTTAATTCAACTAAAATTGAATATCATTTGAAATGATTAAGTGGCGGATTGTTTTCTCTTCCAGGATTACAAATTTGTAATAGGACTTTAAAAGATAGTCATGGATTACTGATCAAAAAGGGGGAAATTTGTTAGGAATATTTGTTAGTATTTTGATCATTCATCACATGTTCTTATCTTTGCCAGAAAGGTGATTAAGTACTCTTAGTTCACTTGAACATTGTAAAAGAGGAAATCACTGAGTATGATTAGTCTAGTAAATCTTGTATTAGGATTGTAGGTCTCTGAATGTAATTTTTATTTCCAAGAAGACCATGAAGATCAATCCTAGCAATGGAGCTTTTCTGAAGATTACAAGACCGGAGATTGCACAAGATTTATGAAGACACCAAGGTTTAGTCTCACTCGGAAAGACTATGTCCTTAATCCTTTCTTAAGTGCATTTAGTTACTTTTGAAACATGATTCTGGAACATATGACATCATGAGTAGGGAGCATGCAAGCCATCAGAAAGGCTAATGTATCCGTTGAAGACTACAGGACTAGAAATAGTACATGTGCATTAATTGCATCGGCAGAAAAGCCGCTAAAGCACAGTCCTCTCTGAGATATGAGACAAGGACTTCTGAGTACTCATTTCAAGATAAGTATAGACTGAATTTGAATTGTGTCTAACGGATAACATCCCAACGACTCTCTAATTCATCTATAAATATCACACACTTAGATGCTGAGAAATACAACGACCGAAGAACGAACTATCTTGCAAACTTACAATCTAGCAAAGTATTCTCTCAAGCACTCTACTACCCTTTCTGAAAGCTTTCTGTTGCTTGAAGAATCACTAGTAGTTCTAAGTTGTCCTGAACCTTAACAAGAGATTGTTATTCGTGAAAGAGTTGAACTATCAGATAACCTTTCTGAAGCTCATTCTCCAGAACGGACATCAATTACTTGGGTGAGTAAAGAGCAGATTGCCATACACTGAACAAGTGTATTAAGTAGTCTTGTTCTATTAGGCTCTCTGGAAACATAACTGAAAAGTTATACAAGAAGCCTCTCTGACAAACCTTATAACCAACACCATCAAGGCGTGGAGTAGAGGAAGTACTTGATTTGGGAAATCAGGGAATAACTCCAAGGTTATCTGAGTAGAGGAAGTACTTAGCTCTAGGAGTGGGAATAACAGGGGAACATTTGGTTGGGAACCATTTGCTTAGGAATCTTAGAATAGGATTATTGTAAGGTGAACTCAATTATACATTCTAGTGAATTCTAGGTCTCGGAAAGACCAAAGTGGATTAGTTGGAGGATTACGCCACCTCCGGATACCACTATACTTCTGTTATTTACCTTCAGATTTATCTTTCAGCAAAGCACACAGACTTACTTATTGTTTCTGCACTTACCTATCTTAAAGTCTTCCGCGCTCTAAATTTAAGTATCAGAAACCCCCCGGTTTCTGAGAAACTGTGTTTATCGACAAAAGTTTAAAAGACTATTCACCCCCCCCCCCCTCTAGTCTTTTACTTTGCCGTTATCTGGACCAACATTCTGTCTAACTAGTTCCTGCTCCTATGTGTTGAGCTCTTCAAGCGGCCTTAGGATGGCGTTGGCTTGCAGGACAGCATGGCTGGCTTCATTTAATGCTGCATTAGCATTGTTACAATCTTCCTCCCTGACCAACCCTAGGTCTTTCTGAGAGAGAGCTATCTTTGGTTGCTCTGTTTAGCAATGTGGCAGCCAAATCTTTCATCTCTTCTGGGACTGACTATAGGACTTGAGTGTCTTGAGCAACAAGTCTGTCTCTTAGTTCCAAGAAAACACTTGTTCTAGACCTGTGCTCATCACTTGTTGATGTACCTGGAGCAGAAAATAGTTGAGGGGCCAGAAGGGCTAACTTTTCCTTAGTGATAAGTCTCTCATCTTCTTCTGGGGTGATCAAGTTTCGGTTTTCTTCAGCATCACTGTCATAATCCTTTTCTTGGATTGTTTGCAAATTGGCAATCTTCTTCTGTTTTCCATCAAGTGTGTTGGCCTTCTGAGAAGATGTAGAAGGTCTTTCTGATGCAGCCTCAGCATCTTGTGCTTCTTCATCAACAGTACGCATGGCATCAATTTGATTCGTAATCTTGATCATCTTTCCAAACTTCTTTGCTCATCCAGAAGGGCCAATTCTTTAGCATTAGCTTCTCTGAGCTTTTGAATCTTGGCTTCCTTCTCATCAACTTCTGCTTGGCACTCTAAGTTGATTCTCTTTTCTTCTTCCAACTTCTGTCTGAGTTGTTCAATCCTGAACTCAGCGGCTGAGATTTCTTAAATTATGTCTTGCTAATCAGCCTGTTGGGTATTCTGATGAGACTTTGGGGGTGATGATGATGGGGTTCTCTGAGCATTTGAAGGAGTAGCCTTTTCTCCACTTCCTTTGCTAGCTTTCTGAATCCCGCCTTGTCCAAGTTGGGGATCATCATTCTGATCATCATCATCATCATCATCATCCTTTTCCTTGTTTTCTTGATTTGGATGCTCAGAAGGAGGTTCTTGGTAATCGTTCTCGCCCATTTCCTCTTCATCTTCTGAAACCAGGTTGATCACATTTGGGAATGTAATCATCCTCCCATTAACTTCTTCTTGCTCAGCTGGATAAGTAGTGAGCTTGCTGGGCAAGGCAGGATGGGTCACCATCTGCTCTTGGGTTTGAGCATCTGCAGCTTGGAAGTCTGCTATGAGTCTTCGTGCCACTTCATTTATGAAGGTATCATCCATCAGAGTGGCAAAGGAGTAAGACTCTGTGGGAAGCATAGCATGGACATGATCTTCCAGATTGAATGCTATGGCCCTCTTCTCTGGGATGTCAATTACTCTTGCAACTTCAGAAAGGTCGGCCTTTCTGAGTTTCTGACATTGTCTGAAGCACTTTAGATATTTCTTGAGAGTGTGCTTCTGGAAGGCTTGGAGTAAATTGATTGGCACTAGACTTTAGCCTGAAAGAAAGGGATCAAGTTAGTTTTGTTCAAACCACTTGTGTTAGTATCTATGTGCAAAAGTAAGCTTTCTGAGCATACCTGTGTAGAAACACTAGGCTCATCTGCTTGGACTTCTTCTTGTTTGGGCACAGAGGCCTCAGATACCTTGCTGTGAGGAGATGTCTGATCCTCATCAACCCTTCTTTCTGCTAGAACCTGAGAATTAAAATCAAATATGTTTATAAGCATTATGAAAAGATAAGTGGAAAAATGCTTTCTGAGACTTCACTTACTTCCAAGTGAGGAAGCTCAGTGGCATCTTTCTCAGAAACCTTGGGGGTTTCTGGAACCTTTTTTGCTGACTCTGCTTCTTTAGCATTGCCAGTTTCTTTTGGAGGAGATAAGACCACAGTCTTTCCTACCAAGTGTTCTTCTGACTAAGCCTCTAAGAACAAACATAAAAGATTTAGTAGTGGGTTTTCCAGAGCATTCGTGAAGGAGACTATGCGATTCTTGACCTTCTCGTGAAGGCTCAAGAATACTTCCTCAGAGAGATTTTCAGCCTCTGGAATCTCTTGGTTTTGGGGTGTTAGTTCCACCACCACTACTTCCTCAGTTGGAGCCTAAGAAGAGACATTAAGAATATTAGAACATAAGATAAGAGCATTTTTAGTTAGTTATTTCTTGTTCAAAGATAACTTTACTACAATGGACGAGCTCTTCTTGATGTTCTGAGGTTGGAGGAACCTCTTCTTGATTCAAAGGGGTGGACAAGTTTTCTTCCCCCTGAAAGATTGCCTCTAAATTGGCCTGTAACAAACAAAGCTTATGAATAACTGGTTGACATATACCTATGTTCACAAGTTAAATACAAACCATCTTTGTTACCTGAATAGAGTTAGGCTGAGCTTGGGTCTCTTGGACTAGTGGAGTCTCCACAGCCTCTCTTTGCTCATTGTTGTTGTCCTCTAGAGTATCATTCTGAGTCTCCATCTCAGTCTGATCCCTTTCTGAGAGTTGAGCTCTCTCAGAAGGTTGAGGAACCTGTTCAAGAACAGGGTTTTCTTCAACAACCTTTTGTGCTGGCATAGTGAATGTGGAAGCAATGACAGGATCTTCCAGCATTCTATTTTCCTCACCCAGGCCTTCTTCTTCCTGCTGGGCAGAGGGGCTCCTTTCTTTCTGAGGGGCTGAGCTTGATGCTCCTCCATGGGTCTCATACTTGGACCTTTTGAGTACTTTTGCAAGTACTTCATCATCCTCAGAATCACTATCCAGTGTTGGTGCAGACCCTTCTATGATATTTCTATCATCTCTGGAGAGTTACAGGCGGTCGCTCGAAATTCTTGGGGCATTCTGGAGTTGCCTTTCTGGGCGTCCAACATCTTCTGAGACCTTGTCTCCAGAAGGTTGTGCCTCTTGTATGTTTAGGGACTTGGAGGCTCTTTTGCTTTGAGTCCTCTTTTTCTTGGCAACTGGAGATTGAACTTGAGCTTGCTCAGAGACCTCCTCACCTTGCTGGGCAGTTTTATGCTCTTCTGCCACTTTCTGAGCTTTCTCATCAGCAAGTCTCTCCTTTTCTTCAAAGGCTTGCGAAAAGGAGTTGGTGGTAGGATTTCCTGCCTCTCTCTGAGAGTGATTCCCATTGTTTCCAGAATGTGACAAATTCTGAGGCCAAAGTGCATATTGGCCTTTGGCTCAACAAAGCCATTGATCATCTTGGGCTCAAATTCCTCAATACGTCCAAGGAATTTTTTGAAGGCGTACTTCCCCCAATTGAAGTGGGTTTCCTGCCCTTCATGCTTCTTGATCAGAAGATACATCATCATTCATCTCTCCATGCTTATCTGGTCCACTCCACCTTTGTTGCCATCAAAGCAACGGACCAGAATGAGAGCTAAAGTACTCCAGTGTTTCTGGAGATGACTAGTTCTGATGGCTTTCAGAACAAATTCTCCTGGGCAACCCTTTGCATTTTCTAACTGGATTGCTTCAAATAGCTCTTTTACGCCTTGGATCATGGGAGAATCCTTGATGTTGATGTCTTCAATTGTTCCTCGATTTTTCAATCAGAATATCTTGCAGAAAGTCTTGCAGTCTAGGACAATTTCTTGTCCTTGAACTTCAGTCTGCATGTATTTCTCTTCTTCATCATTCACAATCTTTGTGAAGATTTTGGAGTTGTTATAGAACTCCAGCACATCCAGTGTGGATAGTCCACTGGGTGTAGCAGACAGAAACTTAAAGATATGGGAACTTTTCAGCATCCCCAATATCAGTTTCCTATCTGGTTTGGAAGAAATGATTGCAGGTATATACTTCTTTACTAGAAAAGCTCCCCAATTCATCTTGTGACTTGGATTCCAGTCAGATGGGGTGAACTTTCCCAGAAGGCGTTTATTCAACACCTTAGGTTCCTTTCCTCCTTGCTTTTCAGCAGGAGCAGATGATGCGGCCTTAGGGTTCTTGGTGGTCATCTTCTTGGGTGCCATCTCTTATATAGAGTCTTGAGTGAGTGTTTTCAGAGGGGTTTTGCAAGATTAATCGGGATTAGTCTATCTTTTCAGAAGACTAAACACAAGAAGTTGAGTTTGCAGAAGGGGTTTTGCAGAAATCTTGAGAGATTTCTTTGTTTTGATCAATCTGAAATTTCGAAATTGGTAAAAGTGTTTGTCTTTTGCCCAAGTCCTATATATATATAGCAGACAAAATGTACATAGATACAACATACATAAAACTGAATATGAATGAGTGTCTTTGTATCTGCATAGGCGTGGTATCACACACGTTCTTCATTAAATGCGTAGTGGGCCATGTCTGCATTTCTCAACAGACATTACTTGCTTGGTTTTAATCTCAACCGTTGAGATCAAACGTTTATTCATCAAGGGCTTATATTGAATAATTTTGTAATGATATCAATCCACAAATGATATTGTGCCGACTTGATGGATTTTTGACAAGTTACATCCATTATGTCACTTAGTAAAGAGTAAGAACACTCAATCGTTTGAACTTATCATTCTGAGTGTCAAGTCCTTGTCTTTATATTGTTTATCATAAAAATGGCAAAAATACAAGACATTGGACATGTTTGACTTTCAGAACTTATACTTTTCGGGCTTTGTGTGTCTTTTCTCTTCATGACTAAATAGCTTTCTAAATTCGAGTGTCAGAAGCTTCAGTTGTTTGAATGTATTTGACCCACTCTCAGTAAGTAAGTTCTAAATTTTATTTACTTATTGAGTGTGTACCAACCTTTGCCTTTCTGGATACCCGTTCCAGAAATGTTTTGACTTTCTGAGTGTTGCTACTCAGAAACCTTTGCATCACTTCTTATCAACTTGGCTTTACGAGAACATTCTCGGAGGCCTACTTTTTCTACCTCACTTACTCGGACTTTAGAGATTCAGGACATTTTTGGTCCTTAGGCATCTCCATTAACCCAAGACTATGTCTTAAGGTCAAAACCGCTTTCTTGTAGGGGCTTGGTGAAGATATCTGCAAGTTGGTCTTCTATGCCAATCTTGAGTATCTCTATATTGCCTTTCTCAACATGGTCTCTGATGAAGTGGTGTCTAACATCAATGTGCTTTGTTCTGGCATGGAACTTGGGGTTACTGTGATTGCAATAGCACTTGTGTTATCACAGAAAATGGGAGTTTTCTCTTCATTGAGTCCATAGTCTACGAGTTGTTGTTGAATCCACGGTTTTGTGTTGCACAACAACCCGTGACAATATATTCAGCCTACGTGGTAGAAGTTGCAATTGAGTTTTGCTTTTGCTAAACCATGAGATAAGTCTAGGTCCCGAAGCGACAAGTTCCTGAGGTACTTTTCCTATCAAGCATTGATCCAGCATAATCAGCATCTGAGTAACCAGCCAAACTCAATCCACTTTCTTTAGGATACCACAAACCTACATTTACTGTATCTTTCACCTACCTTAATATTTTCATAGCAATATTGTAGTGTGATTGCATTGGATTTGTTTGAAATCTAGCACACACATTTGCATATTGAATATTAGGTGCCTTGCGATAAGGTAAAGTAGTGAACTATCAATTTCCTATACTTTTGTTCATCAACACTCTTATCTGATTCAGTATAGGTCATCTTGGTTCCTATGCTCATAGGTATCTTAGCATTCTTTTCAGAAGGCTTAAGTTTCAACTTTGTGAGCATGTCTTTTGCATACTTTGTCTGACTAATGAATATTCCATCATTGAGTTGCTTGACTTGCAATCCTAGGAAATAGTTCAAGTCTCCCATCATGCTCATCTCAAACTTACTTTTCATGAGATTTGCAAAGTCATCACAAAGTTGCTTGTCCTTAGATGCAAATATAATGTCATCAACATATACTTGAACTAAGAGTAGTTTCCATTATGATTTAAAGTAAATAAAGTTTTATCAACTTCACCTTTCTTGAAACCACTTTCTAGAAGGTATTTGGCCAAAGTGTGATACCATGATCTTGGAGCTGTTTAGGTCCATATAGAGCTTTACGTAGCTTATAGACCATCTACTACGAGGAAACTTCAAAGCCGGTGGTTGTTCAACATAGACTTCCTCGGCAAGTTCACTATTCAAGAATGCACTCTTGACATCCATCGATAAACTTTAAAGTCTTTATGAGTCAAAGGCGAGAAGAGTCTTATTGCATCAATCGCAAGCTGGTGCATATGACTCATCAAAATCTAAACCTTGATGCAGGTGAATCCTGGCAACCAACCTTGCTTTGTTTACGGTTATTTCACGATTCATTCATCTTGTTTACGAAAACCCACTTAGTTCCAATCACGGATATTCCTTCTACAAATGGAACTAGTTTCGACTTTGTTTCTCTCAAGTGATCGACTCTTCTTGCATTGCGAGATCCGATCTTGGTCTCTTAATGCTTCTTCTATAGTTTTAGGTTCAATGTTTGAGATGAAACATCGAAAGAAGACTTAGCATTTTCACTATTGCTCTCCTAGTCCTAACACCTTGATTGATTGGTCGAATCACATCTTTTGAGGATGATCCTTGATCCATCTCATCATGGGTTTAGGGCTAGTAGATTGACATCTATGTGATCAGAATGTGAATCACTATGATTATGACTTGATACTTCTTCAGTATCTGTGACATCTTGCACCTCAGAGGGGTGGTGAATGTCTGACACTTGCTCAGTGTGAGAGCTTTCTGGGACATGCCTGTCAGAGAGGTCATTTCCAGAGTTAGCTCTTTGATGAACATCTTCAGTTTCCATTTCTGGAATTCTCACAGGAAATTCTTCATCATGTCTGAGAATCATTTGGTTGTTACTAGGCATTTCATGCTTTTCTTCGTCAGAATCATCCTCCCTTTCCTCAATGATGTTTTTCCTTTCTGAGGGTTCTTCTTCAGAATCCTTTATCATTAGTTCCTTGAACCTTTCTGAGAGTTCATCAGCAAGGGGTGTTTTCTTGCTTCCTTCATAGAATACAACATGAACTGATTCTTCAATCTTCTTTGTTCTTTTGTTGTAAACTCTGTATGCTTTGCTATTCATAGAATAACCAAGAAACACACCTTCATCTGCCTTTGGTTGAAATGTTCTTAGATACTCTTTTCCATTGTTAAGAACAAAACATCTACAACCAAACACTTTCAGATGTTTGATATTAGGGGTCTACCAACCAAGAGTTCATATGGGGTCTTGTCATGGTGTTTGTTTATAAAACATACATTACGAGTGTAGCATCTTTGTGTTTAAGGCCTCAACCCAATAAACTTCACTTATTTGGTGTCATTAGCATCGTCCTTCTTTGCTTCTTTAAGGGTTCTATTTTTCCTTTACGCAACACCATTTTGTTGTGGTGTTCTCACGGAGGAAAGTTGATGTTGTATACCTTTGCTAGTACAAAACTCCTTTATGTCTTGGTTGACAAACTCGATTACCATAGTGCATTACGATTGCAGATACTTTGTCATTTTCATGACTTCAAGCTTATTGACAAGTTTGGTATCTCCACCTAGCATCGATTTGTGCTTGGAAAGACAACCCAAGTGAATCTTGAGAAGTCATCTGCAACAACGGACCATACTTCTTTCTGCATAACTAATTCAGATGATTCAAAAGATCCATGTGTAATAGTTGCGTTGGTCTAACTCTTAGAGTGTCGGTTTTGGTCTTGAAAGAGATCTTGGATTGTTTCCCCATCGGCAGTGAGCAGATACCATCCTTTCGAAAGATGTTTTGGAAGACCAACCAATAACTCTTTCTTGGCAAGTTTGTTGAGTTTTGAAATTCAAGTGACTCATTCTTTTGTGCCATAACCCGGTGCTCTTGATGTGACTGATTGACTCACCATGAGACATTCTTGATTGTGGAAGATGCCCAATCGGCAACATAAAGACTACCTTTTCGTCTAACTTGAATTTCTTGGGAGTTTATTTTTGTCTAACTTGATCAGAAGGAGATGCAATAAAATCAATAATTTTGATCTCAATCTTCCTTCTTGGGGTGTTTCTAGGTGTTCCCTTTGGTGCTTTCTGGACCTTGGGTTTCTGGGGTTGCTTTTCAGCAAACTTAGCTTTTACGGCGAGTTCCTTCTAGCCACGGCATTCGGTTTCGATGGATTGAGATTTCATCCATACATTTTATTACTCGTGCAATATCGACCTTGCGCCATTGTTCTTATCCTTCCTTATATTGTTGCGAGAAGGACCTTTCCAATAGTACGATAGCATGCCATTTCGAACACCTTTGGCTTTCTGAATGCGCTCTTCAGAAGCCTTACTAGTTTCTGCACCATCTTTATTTTTATAAATATTCCAGCAATTCTTCCCTTCCTAGTAATGCAGCAATGTGGATGGTTGCATATCTGAGGGTTGTGTTTCTTTTCAGAAACCTTATCCACATGTTTCTTGTGAACTTGTTGTTCTTTCAAAGGCTAGGTTGCAACTCCTTTTCCTTTGTCAACTATCCTAGCTTTCTGACCAATGCTATAGGTGATTGAAGAATCATTCTGTTGACTTTTTACAAAGGTCAACCTTTCATCACTCTTCTTCAGAGGAGATGAATTACTTGATTGTTCATCAAGTCCAAGTCCACCTTTCTCAGAGGGATCTCTCAGATAGGATTGAACCTCAGTGAGAGTGTCACTAGCCTTTGCATAAGATTGGAAGGATAGCTCTTTCTTTCTAAGTTCTTCATTCTCAAAAAGCAGATTCATCATTTTCTTATTAAGTTCATCCAAGGCTAGTTTGTGAGAATTTTCATTCTCAGATATCTGAGGTTTTAGAAAGGCTATTTCAGCGTTCTTGTTCTCAGATAATCTGGTTAGCTCAGAAACCTCTTTTTCAAGAGTTTCTTTGCTTTCCTCTAGAATTCTGGTTTTGGATTGTGCTTCCAGAAATTCTTTCTCATGATCAATTCACTTTTGACCAACTCCAGATCCTCAATTCCATCATCACTCTCATAGTACAGAAATTGTAAATTGTTAGTTACCTCATCAGCCATAAGACATATTTCAATGTTGGAGATGTCTGGACCAGCAATCTCAGCAACTCCACACATTTCATTCTTCTTATCGCCAAAGTCGATTACATCGTGCGTGATTCCACACAATTCTGGTGATGGTAGATTTGAGTCATCTGAATCTTCATCTTCAGAATCTGTCTCAATGTCTAGATCATCAAGTTGAATTTGAATCTTCTTCCTTTCTTCAGTCAGTAAGGCCCTTTGATTTCTCTTGAAATTTCTTCTATCCTTCTTGTCACCTGTCTTGAGCTTGTTTAAAGCAGGACAATCTCTTTTGAAGTGACCAGGCTTTTGACAATAGAAGCAGATATCATTTCCTATTTCTGCGACGATTACTAACACCTTTACGAATGGGGGTGTTAGGAGAGTTGTTCATTTTATGTTCTTGTCTTGATGATAGTTTGGGCGAGATGCTTTTTGACTTTTCTTCTCTCAATCTCTTGACTCTAGAATTTCTTCATGTGTCTTCTTGCAAGAGCATTTTCTTGATGCATCTTTGGTATCCTTCTTTTCAGAAGTACCTTGAGAAACTAGAGCAACACTTTGCAACTTTTCAGCTGTTTGTTCTCTCTAAGTTGTCTCATAGTCTACAGTAGCAAGATGAGAGAAGAGCTCTACTGGAGTAATATTTGGCATCCCTTGGTTGAAATAAAAGAACTTAGTGTGCTCCCAGTTGTGATTGAGACTTGACAATAGTCTTAATCTTTTACGGCTAGGAGTATCTGCTTTCACCAAGTGCAGCCATATCACTCATAAGTGTAGTAAATCTGAAATCAAGTTCTTCGGAGTTTGAGTGGGATCTTGTTTGAAGTTTTGGAACTTCAATTTAAGAACTTGAACTTGTTTTCTTTGGTTTTCTCGGTTAAGCACGATTTCTTCAATCAATTGCGAGTGACTTCGCCGTTTAGCACCCAGTTTACCTTGTATGTGCTCAAGTGTCGATCAGATGATGATATTACGAGCTTGACCATCCAATCTATGTCTCTTGGCATCTTCAGATGTCCAGAGCTCTCTTGGCTTGTCTTCATACATAATGCTTCCATATGCGACGACCACTATCACTAGCAGCCGCATCCTCGCTTCCATCTTCCATGTCTGAGGCTTTTCTTCCATCAGACACCTCAGTAAATTGTTTGAGTTTTCTGATTTTGATAGGTCCTTCATTGATGACATAGATCATCTCGTCACTAATGGCCTCAAGATGGAGCATCATGTTGTTCTTCCATTTCTCGTAGTTTTCTGGCTTCAGAATGGGTGCATCACTCAGAGACATACCTGCACACTTTAACACACAAATTATATAGTCCTCAGAAAGGGACAAAGTTCCTTCACCTATCTAGTGATCTAGGTTCAGTGCAGAAGGCTTGTGAACCTCCTGCTCTGATACCACTTGTTGGTCTAGATAACGACAAAGTAAAAGACTAGAGGGGGGAGGGGTGAATAGTCTTTTAAAACTTTTGTCGATAAACACAATTTCTCAGAAACCTGAGGGTTTCTGATACTTAAATTCAGAGCGCGGAAGACTTTAAGATAGGTAAGTGCAGAAACAATAAGTATGTGTGTGCGCTTTCTTTGAAATGTAAATCTGAGAAGTTAAATGACAACAAGTATAGTGATATACGGAGGTGGCGTAATCCTCCAACTAATCCACTTGGTCTTTACGAGACCTAGAATTCACTAGAACGAGATAATTGAGTTCACCTTACAATAATCCTATTCTAAGATTCCTAAACAAATGGTTCTGACCAAATGTTCCCCTGAGTTATTCCCGGCTCCTAGAGCTAAGTACTTCCTCTACTCGAGATAACCTTGCGATTATTCCTTGATTTCCCAAATCAAGTACTTCTTCTACTCACGCCTTGATGGTGTTGGTTATAAGGTTTGTCGAGAGGCTTCTCGTATAACTTTTGACTATGTTTTGAGAGCACAATAGAACAAGACTACTTAATACACTTGTTAGGTGGATGGCGATGCGCTCTTCTTGACCCAAATAATTGATGTCCGTTACGGAGAATGAGCTTGAGAAAGGGTGTCGATAGTTCAACTCTTTCACGAATAATAATCTCTTGTTAAGGTTAGGACAACTTAGAACTACTAGTGATTCTTGAGAACAGCTTTCGAAAGGGTAGTAGAGTGCTTGAGAGAATACTTTGCTTGATGGTAAGTTTGCAAGATAGGCGTTCTAAGGTGTATTTCTCGACATCTAAGTATGTGATATATATAGATGAATTTGAGAGTTGTTGGATTGATATCCGTTAGACACAATTCAAATTGGTCCATACTTATCTTGAAATGAGTACTCGAAGTCCTTGTCTCATGTCTCGGGAGAATGCTTAGTGATTTTACGTAGATGCAATTAATGCACTTGTACTATTTCTTGTCCTGTAGTCTTCAACGGATACATGAGCCTTTCTGATGGCTTGCATGCTCCATACTCATGATGTCATATGTCCAGAATCATATTTCAAAAGTAAGTAAATGCACTTAAGAAAGGATTAAGGACATAGTCTTTTTGAGTTAGACTAAACCTTGATATCTTCATAAATCTTGTGCAATCTTCAGTCTTCTAATCTTCAGAAAAGCTCCATTGCTAGGATTGATCTTCATGGTCTCTGGAAATAAAAATTACACTCGAGACTTATAGTCTAATCTGAGATTTACTAGAGTAATCATACTTAGTGATTTCCTCTTTTACAATGTTCAAGTGAACCAAGAGTACTTAATCACCTTTCTGGCTAAGATAAGAACATGTGATGAGTGATCAAAATACTAACAGATATTCCTAACATTTAGTATTATTTGTCATACCTTTGGAATCCATCTTGCTGTTGTATCTTGTCAAGTGACCCTGCGAACAAGAATCACCATAGTAATATTCCAGGTTTGGAATCACCAAGTCCAGGCTTTTGTTTATTTCCTTCTCCTTCATGATTTCATCACACAAAGGATTATGGGCGCTTGTATGGACTTGCTCGTGATCCTTCATCAAGCGTCCAAGACTAAGAATCTGGGCTTCCAATGCTTTCTGTTGAGCATAGATTTCTTCCGCGTTCATCATTTCTCCAGTCCGAGGATGTATGGCTACATCCGGAGGGAGCTCATCCACATTGACCACGGGAATTGTTTCCGGTACATGATCTCTGGTTCTCGGAGGTACTTGTGGCGGAGCTCTGGGCTGCCTGTTCCCATCCTCTTGTCGAGCTCTTTGCGGACTTGGCTCACGTTGAATCTGTGAAGCGGAATCTATCCTGTCAAGCAAGTTCCGTATGTCCTCCTGTTGCTGATTTCCCAACCTCTGATGAATTGGGCGTTGTTCATTCCTTGAAAAGCGGGTCATTTGGCTGGAGCTGCTTGGAGATGCTTATTGTGGTGGTACATTCTGGAACGAAGACAACCTTGGATGGTAGAAGCCTTCCGAGTCTAGCTCGAACCAAAATCACCGTCACGGACTTCACGTCCGTCGCATAATAAAATCTTGACACAGGGAGGCCCTTGGTTTCTGACGGAGGAACTTGGGCCTCTCCTCTCTCGAGATCTACAGCACGGGGTTGTCGGGGACATTGCGGATCATACGGTGAACTTCTCTTCCTTCATCTGAGGTTGTGCTTGCTGTATGACCATCGCTCGGATAACCATCTCTTCTTGCTGGACCCCTAGCAGTCTGCCATCCTCTAGTGAGTGGACGTCCGCGTGGGCGAGGGGGTGGTGGAGTTCCGACCCTTGTAGCACTTGACTGCGCTGTCCTCCTTGTTATTGCCATCGACTTAACCTTGGAACACGGAACCTTTTGTAAGTGTTGATACGGACATGTGTCCAATCCGTTAAGGGCGCCATAGAGCGTGTCCTAAAGCACATCAAGGATGAGATAGCCATACAAAGCTTGTCCGACCTTCGAATGGTCCGACATAAAGGAAACCATCTCAGGTCAACTAGTATTTACAAGTCGACGCCATTTCATTAGGTCCGAAGCTAGATGGATGACTTCGAACGACAAAAGGTCACATGGTCCTTTCAAGTACCTGGTATCGGTCCTAAGATGCTAAGCGGACGGACGAGAGAATCTCGGACGCCACCATCCTGATAAGACCAAGCGTATATATGAGAACCCGAGATACTTGGTGGAACTCTAGGTCGGACACCTTGAGTTGCCCAAAGGCCGAGATCAACGAGGCATACGGATGCATGCGAGGGACTTACGGACCAACATGCGAGCAGTACTCTCGGAGGAAAGGTCAAACTACCCTCCGGGCCCATTGATTAGTATTGGATTACTATTCACTAATGGGCCATGGGCTAACGTAACATTGGTGTCCAAATCGAGGCATACACTTGGCACCATCTTGTGAGCCACCTCATAAGATATGATAACTATAAGTATAGCACAAGGTCCAAGACCTTAAGGTAAGCAAGATCATAGTGAGAATCCTAAGTCATAAACACTCGATTTCATAACCTTCCTCATAACTATTACATTGAGAGCTTCAACTCTCTCTTGAGTAAAGTCTCTTACGGATTGACATATGCAATCCGAATAACCCATTCTAACCCCCCACTCGGTCCTTTCGGTACTCTAGCTCGGACGATGTCGCCCGGACTTCAAGAGGAGGCGGATCTGGTTTAGGTTATTTGTAATAGTTTAGTTGGTGTAGAGGTTTTACCCTTAACATTTGGCGCCGTCTGTGGGAACCTTTACAAAAGGTTTAGTGTTTGAGTTAAGTGATGGTATGAACAAGGCGGACAACACGGACTAGTCACGGCGTGGGAACTCCACCACCACACCACGAGGATGTCCGCCCACCCGGGGCGAAGAGGCAAGTGTGGGTACATGAGGAATCTTTGGAAGGAGATATCCAGTGATGGGCGCCTGACCATCCCATCCTCGAGATGAGGAAGAGATGCTCCTTGCAGGGAGTCAAAGTGTTCTGAGAATGGAGTACTGCGGATCATGGAGAAGGGTTGCCTGAGTTTCTCGTGAGCTCGAGGCCCCTCTGGTCAGCGGTTTACTATGCCCGATGGTGGCGTTGTCGCACTAGTGACCTCGGCCTAAGTGAGACTTCGGTTTGATAGATTGCTCACGATCATCCAAGGATGCAGGGTTTAACAATGCCCATCCTCGAAGCCACTCCGCGGTGGCTACTCACGCTCAGCGAGCTTGCGTTAACAAGCGAGCAACATCGGATCCAGCGGAGGTTAGGGAATCGGTGCCTCAAGAGGATTTGCAAAACCTTCTAGGCCGGCGCATCGCCTCTCAAGCTCGAGGTGAGGAAGCCCAAGCGGAAGAAGAGAGAATCGAGGGATAATAGGCATCGAGAATTCGCGATAAGTACCTCCGAGAGAGAGATCAAGTAGCGAAGCTGTTCCGATGGTCGGATAGATGAACTCCCGAGATGTAGGCATTCATCGAGGACATGAGAGATCATATTGTTGGCGAGATCTCGCTCGGAGAGAGCTTTGGGGCCGAATTACGAATCTCGGGCCTTTGGTAAAGGACCATGGCGGATAACCACTAGTGCCCCAAATCCCTTGTGCGATGACATCATGAGAGAAAAGAAAAGCGAAACTAAGACCAAGTGATTCGAACTTGGAATACTATTATGGGGATACTTGTCGTTGGTCACCTAACAAGGTACAACAAGATGGATTCAAGGAATGGCGACAATACAAAGGCTCTTCGTTCTCATCCACTCTCTTCGAAACGGCTATGGATTGGTACACCGCTTTGCCGAACAAGTCGATAAGGTCATATGAAGACATTTCTTCCAAGTTCTTGGCACGATTTGGAAAATCAAAAAGAAGAAAGCGTACCGTCGAGCACCTGGCAGAA
The DNA here is from genome assembly GCA_026545765.1 of Plantago major. Classification (NCBI taxonomy): domain Eukaryota; kingdom Viridiplantae; phylum Streptophyta; class Magnoliopsida; order Lamiales; family Plantaginaceae; genus Plantago; species Plantago major. The sequence continues at coordinate 65,793 of JAIFAC010000239.1, read as the reverse complement.
GTTATACAGCGGGAGCAAGAGGATCTAAGGACCTTCCTAGATCGCTTTTACGCGGAAGTTCTTGAGTTGAGCCACAGTATTAAGAGCAGGTCCGTCACCTGTATGCTAATACTTTCAACTCAGAGCTCCACAGAAAACTCTCTAGTCAGGAAGTGAGGAGTGAAAAGCATTTGGATGACATCTGTGAAGAAGTGATGTATGGAGAGGAGTACCGAAGGAATGTTCTAGTGAGAGCTGGTTCCAAGAAAGGAAAGGAGCCGATGAAACAAGAAACAGCGCCATGGGAAACTTGACCGAGGAAGGATCACGGAGATAAGGGCTTCCACGGAGAAAGGAGTCCGCCGAGGAGATCTGCGGATTATACCGTCTCGATAGACCAAGATCCGACATCTTGGCGACTATCATTGAGAAGAAGTTGGATGTCGAATGGCGAAAGCCCTCTCTAGCGATCGGAAGAATAAGAATGCAAAGGGGTACTGCAAGTTCCACAAGTGCCGTGGTCACGAGACCGATGACTGTATTCAATTGAAAACAGAGGTTGAACACCTGGTAAGAGACGGCAAGCTAAAGGAGCACGTCTATGCGGACGAGCCTTCCAGGCATGATAGAATGGAGCGAAGGAGGGGGGAAAATGTTACGGAACCACCACCCCATCCGCTATCCTTGCCACCTCCGCCGACTAACTATCCGCCTCGCACGGACCGACACCCATACAGGTACGCTGATGATGTTGAAATGGAGAACCCTCCATACAGCGGAGTGATCAACACCATCGCAGGCGGACTAGCGAGGCGATAGTAGGAGCGAGCAGACGACTCAAAATATCCGGAACAATGACGGATCGTATCTTTGCTCCGGCAATTCGAGGACAAACGCCATATCCTTTGATGATGGCGAGATCCCCCTCCTACGGCAGGAGGAGAAGACAGTGACGATCCGGATGTTCCGCTGGTGGTTTCTTTAACCATTGCAACCTATCGGGTAAACAAGATCCTGGTAGACACGGGGAGTTCCTCGAACATCATCTCCAAATCGGTAATAGATCAGATGAACCTAGGAAGAATCCGATATGAGAGAGTCAACACCTCCATATTAGGGTTCGGAGGAGGTACTGTCCGTCCTTTAGGAAGTGTCATACTTCACGTTTCACTTGGGACGCATCCTGCTAGAGTGACACAGCAAGTCCATTTTGTAGTGGTGGACCGAACTTTCGACTACAATGCTATCTTCGGTCGCCCGGGGCTTAATCAATTCCGAGCTATACCGTCCACTCTCCATAATAGGATGAAGTTCCCGACTCCCTTTGGGGTTGGAGAAGAGGAAGCAAACATCCGTGAAGATTGGGAATGTTATATTATGTCCACAAGAAGAGCGTCGCCCGTCTTGTGATCACTTTGACCTCGATCGCGGTTGTTCTTCCGGCCAAAAGGAGAATCCATGATTGGAGTAGGGAGCCAGAAGGAGAAGTTTCCTAGAACTGTGCGAATCGAGCCTCATGAAACTCTCAAGGAAATTGAGATTGTTGCTGGAAGCCCGGACAAGAAGACAAGAATCGGAACAGAGATGAATGTGAAGGTGGAAATGAAACTCATTGCTTATCTCCGAGATAACAGTGATTTGTTTGCTTGGAGTACCGATGACCTGAAGGGAATAGATCCAAGGATTACTATTCACCGTCTGAACATGGATCCCTCGATCAAGTATATCCGTCAAAAGAGGAACGATTTCGGTCCGATCAAATATGCCATCATATCCGCTGAGGTTGATCGACTCCTGAAAGCTGGACACATCGAAGAGGTCCGTTATTCCGATTGGGTTTGGAACGTGGTTCTGGTAGAAAAATCGCCGGGCAAATGGCGGATGTGCAATGATTTCAGCAGGTTAAACAATCTTTGCCCAAAAAGATCCGTACCCTTTGCCACGGATAGATCAATTAGTTGACTCCACGTCCGGATGTGCGTTACTGAGTTTCATGGACGCATACCAAGGTTTTTACCAAATTCGGATGGCCAAGGCGGACACAAGAAAACAGCTTTCTTCGCTACAGGGGGTATACTGCTTCAAGGTGATGCCGTTCGGATTGAAAAATGCGGGAGCCACTTACTAACGACTGGTGAACCAGAAGTTCAATGAAGAAATTGGAAAAACCATGGAAGTGTACGTGGATGACATGCTCGTCAAAACAAGCGAAAACAACATGTGCATCATTTGAACAAGTGCTTCGCTATCCTTAGGAAATGCAGAATGGCGAATCGAGAAAAGTGCACTTTGAGTAAAAGGAGGAAAGTTCCTCGGATACATGGTCACATAGAGGGGATAGCGCAAACCGAGAAGATCAAGACAATCCTAGATACGCATCGAAGAACCTCAATGAGTGCAATGACTCATCGGACGTCTCATGTCCTTAAGACGTTTTATTTCGCGATCTGCGGAGAAGAACCTTCCGTTCTTCAAAATCCTCCGGAAAGGAGAGAGCTTTGAGTGGACTGTGAAATGTTCTGAGGCTTTTGAAAATTTGAAAAACTACCTCCATTCCCCTCCACTGCTCTCCAAACCCGTCGAAGGAGAACCACTCTACCTCTACCTAGCAATCACGGAAGAGGCAATGAGTTCCGTATTAGTACGGATTCAAGCTAATGATCACTTGCGGTCTACTATCTTAGTAAAGCCCTTCTTTGGCGGAGACAAGATCGTGAAGATTGAGAAATTTGCATATGCTTTGGTTTACACAGAGGCGGTTAAAGCCATACTAAGTCTCACAAAATAGTAGTACTAACTACGGAACCTTTGAAACGAGTCTGGAAAGCCCGATCAATCGGGCGACTCTCTAAGTGGGCGTCGGTTTGAGTGAATCGACATTTGTTACGAGCTCCGTCGGCGAAGGCTCAAGTCTCGCCGACTTCCTAGCGGAATATCCGGGCGGATTCAGAGAAAGTCCCTGACAAACAGGCATTTGAATGCCTAATCACCAAGCAGATCGTCCGGAAGCCAGTTCTGCCAAAGTTCCACCCAGAAAACCTTGATGATGCTCAATTCATCAATCAGTTCCTGCCTGCATCGTATGAGGAAACTCGGGTCAACCAAATGTTCCTTCTTGATGACGACACAAGAAAATCCGGTACTAACAACTACGGACCGGAAATCAAAAAGAAGGAACAAAGGTCGGAACCTCAGGAGCTCACAGAAGATCTCCAAACTGAAAAACATCCTTCTGATGTTTGGACATTGGAAGTGGATGGTTCCTCCACTGGAAGAGTGGGAGGGATTGGAATCTATCTTAAAAGTCCTGAGGCGGCGAACTTCTTCTGCGATTTCCTTGGAATTCAAAGTCACCAATAATGAAATGAGTATGAATCACTATTAGTAGGGCTCGTCTAGCCAAGTCACTGCAAGTCCGGAATCTCAAAGCTTACTCACATCGAGTCGAAGCCCAATTTTCAGGAACTTTTGCCACAAAAGGTCCTTCGATGATCAAGTATCTTGAACTACTTAAGCATGAAGTCAGCCTCTTTGAGGAATTCTGTTTGGAAAAGTTTGATAGAGCACGGAATGAAAGGCGGATGCTCGGCAAAATCTGCATCCATACAGTGACTCTGAACGAGAAGGTAATCCTACTCACTATTACCGACTCATCCTTCATGAGTCCCAATTCAGCTGTCATGATAATTGACACAGGAAGAAACTGGTTGACTGACATTTTTAGTTATCACAAGGACGGATCTCTACCAGCTGATCTGAAGGAATCGAGGAGGGTGCAATGCCGAGCGAACAGATACTTTATACTGGGAGAAGATTTGTACAAAAGATCTTTTGCCGGGACTCATTTGAGGTGTTTGGGCCCTTGAAGCGAAATGTCTTTGGAAGAGATTCTGGCAAAGGCTGCGGAAGTCATTAGGAAGAACTCTTGCCCGGAAAATCATCGACAAGGGCTATTCTTGGCCTACCATTGATAAGGATTCCTTGCCATGCAGGAGATGCCACGATTGCGATATTATGCGAACATTCCATCGTCGACACATCCTATGATTCCGTCAATCATAGCATGTCTGTTTGATCAGTGGGGCATCGATATTGTCGCACCGTTCCCAAGGGGCACTCAACAAAAGAAATTCCTTATTGTGCCCGTGGAATATTTCACCAAGTGGGTAGAAAATTTGGTATGGCAACCATTACGGAAAGTCGAGTGCGGACCTTCATTTGGAAAAACATCATTTGTCGCTTTGGCCTACCCAGAGTTCTTGTCTCGGACATTGGTGCTCAATTTTCAAGCAATAGGCTCAAGGAATGGTTGGCGTCCTTCAAGATTGAACAACGTTTCACATCTGTTAGATATCCGCAAGCTAATGGGCAAGCTGACTCCAAAAACAAGACAATAGTTAAGATCCTAGAAAAGCGGTTGAGGACTTCTCAGGAAAGTTGGGCAAACGACCTGGATGGCATACTATGGGCCCATTGAGAGAGACCCCATTTGCCTTGGTTTGTGGCTCAGAAGCAGTTATACCAGCAGAAATTGTTGTCGAGACTATGAGGGTCCAAGAGTTCAATGATTCCGCCAACCGTGAAGCTCGGATATTCGATCTAGACATGTTGGAGCAGAAAAGAACTGAAGCACTGGCTCATATCCACAGGTATCAAGCAACTGCTGCCCGAGCCTATAACAGGAATGTTCAAGCAAAAAACTTGCAAGTCGGGGACTCAGTGCTTCGCCGGGCTGACATCTTGAGCAATGTTGGAAAACTCAAGCCTCAATGGGAAGGAGCTTACAAGATTGTCGGAGCAAGAGTGAATGGGAGTTACGAATTGGAAGATGAGTATGGACACCTACTTAAGCGTACATGGAATGCTAGGAACCTTCAAAAGTTTTACGCATAATGATGATTGAGCGAACCCTTATCCGTCATTTAGATATATTGGGCTTAACCTATCCATTACACGGAACTCCGTCAGTTCTATTTTTTGTTAACCCTTTTGTCAGTGGCCATGTAGCCCGCAAGTTGTAATTGAATTTCCGGCAAATCAATACAACTTCTATCTTTCGATTTGAAAGTTTAGTGTTCAAAACGACAACAAGCAAGTGATCGATTTTATTCATAGGTGAAACCAAGTACATATGGCAATGTCTTTGTAATCCACCACTTCGGATCTCTACCTAGATCTCTGACTACATTGCATAAGCGAAAAGGAGACATCTGGCAATCATGATCCACAATAAAGTAGATTCCTCCGACGGGACACTTCTTCACTCACTCACTACGGGAAAACCGTAGATCGATATGCACGCACAACACAAGATGTTTTAATAAGTCAAAATTCTCGACATTCTCTATGGATCCAGCACAATGTGCCCGGAAACATCAAAATTGTGAGTAAGTGATTAGCACTGGAATCTCATGCTTATAAGAAAATTGCACGGACACATCTATCTTGTCCGACATAAAAACTCGGATCCATACACGGATCTGATGCATTGGTCGTACGGCGATCCACCCGTCAGCAACTCCTCGGGAAGAAAAAGCTCCTAAAGGGTGGATCACGCGTACAACCGATAAGATAGTCCGTTTGCTAACCTCAGTGCATCGTGTGCGAGATCTATGCTTCGATGGTGATCTTCAACAATCTTCCCCTCGGACCCGCCACTCTCAAACTCGGGATAGCGCCGACTTGAGAGTGGACGGGAGTCACGAGGGGGGAACTATTCAAGAAATCATCTTCTTGCGGGTACTGCGGGGCCCAAGCTATTGAGTAGATATGGAAATTGAAAGTTGGATTTGCACGACCAAGGCAAAGAGGAATCCGAAGTATTTATAGAAATGCTTGAACGATAGGCGTCCGAACCGTCGAACCGGCGTCGACAATGAGCTGAACTATTCATTTGGGTTGAACAGTGTTGGGCCTGAAGGGCTTATCCAATCAAGCCTAAACAAGCCCATCAACCACATCCGAGTTTGTATTTGTTGGTCATCTTACAAGGATATGCGCGTCAATATAATCTGACAAAGTAAGGATAACAAAAGGTGATAACCTCATCTAATAAGGGTAGTCGAATTTTACGAACAAAATTATCCGAGCATATAAGCACGGAAGTTACATTTTAATCGAGGTTAGAGGACCATACATACTTCTATGGGGCATACCCACCTCATCCCCTCGGATTCGAGATTGAGCCATGGGATTACGAGCTACCACCGTGAGCCCGATGAGCTTCTTTGTTGCATTGGATCCTCCTACGAGATCATCTTGGCGTCCACTCTCTCTTCTTGGCTCGCCTGGCAACCACCGGACACGAGGGGATCACCTTACGGATCGAGAACAATTGAGTCATCCGTCGTGCCTTTACCAAGGTAGATCGCGGGATGCATGTTCCATAACCACGGTTTACCAGTCTTGTGACAATCGTACTTGGGATCGTCTGGTTCTCCAAAGTTGAAGTTTTCCAAATCGGGTAGCACCGCGCTTGCATTAACGTGAAGTTGTCTAGCTCGGTGATGATTTTCTCGGCGATTCCGACATCACAGGGAGACTTGACTTTTCCAAAGAATAAAATTTCTATGAAAGGGAGGCTTGCGGAAGGGTAGCGGTGAAATGAAGAATTACCGCCCTTATTTATAGTAGCGATGGATCTTTACGATCACACCACATGTCGATCATCAAATGGCTCGGAAGATGAAAGAACCTTGATCATAACGGCTATTTCCGCTTCACCTTCCCCTTCTAGAAGGATTCGCATCGAAGGATAATTGCTTAGCGAAGAACGGTCCGAGGATCGGAGATGATGGTTCGATTATTCTACATCAGACGCCATCCACAGCGATCCGTGTTCTTAAGAGATGCGTATTTTATGATAAATCAACATATGAACAACGAAGTAGAAAGAAGTAAAGAGGAAAGCAAGTAATGATTTAAAACGCGGAAAGCGTTGCTCCGCAGATGGTTACTATGAATGAAAGAGAGTAAATATTGTACATGGCGACATTCCGTGCCATCAAAAGATCACAATTCAAAACATTACAGAATTTTCACGGGGCATGCCCCGGACTTCTCACTGAGGGGCAGGTTGGCTCGGACCAGCTCCTTCGGTTGGGGGCGGATTGATGGAAGGCGTGTTGGTGAGGGCTTGCGCAGCAAGGGATTCAGCGATCTCGAACAAGTTGAAGTCCTCATCAAGACCAACGACCCGAGAAGGCATAAAGTACCAGTCCTTTAGGAAAGCCCGATAGTTCTCAAAAGGTACAAAGCATACCTTTCGGAGGGCGTCCGGGACACACCTCGGGAGAAAGGGTCCGCCGTTCTTGATCTCGATCTCACCCTCCTCAGTGACTAGCTCCGCAAACTCGCATGCGGCCAACCGTTCGTCCGAGACATTGTCCACAGGGACCTCCACGCCATTAGCATTTGCAGAAGGGATCAACCCTTCCGCCTTCCATTCAAAGTTCTGCGGAAGTAGTCCCTTGGACTGCAGTTGACCGATAGCGGATAAGAACCCATCCAAGCGAGAGGCGTCGGACTTATCTGCCATGAAAAACTTGAAGTAGTCCGACTTCATGAAGTCTCGACCGGCCTCAAGGAGGGCATATTGGAGGTCCTCAAGGAGGATATCCTTTGAGTCCAGGAAGGCCTTCATCGACATACTGATAAAACCCTCACGCGAAAAAGTCCGACTTGATCTCCTCGACTTGTCTTGACTTGTGGAGCGTTACTTCCTTTTCTTTGTTTGCATTTCCAACGCTTCACCTTCTCCGACTCATCCAGCATAAGTGGCCTTGTGCAACTCCTCCTCAATAGTAGCCGCTCACGACTTTCCTTTGCATGGCCCTAACGAAAAATCAATGCAAGAAGTCCGCATGGATATAAGTTGTATTTCTATTATACTAAGAACAAGCCAAGGAAACCATGGAAAAGTTACTTACCCGCTGGTATAGCTCGTCAAGCCCTCCAACCCGCTCCACCTCAGGGAGTCCGCGGGCCCGCTCATACTCCTTATCGAGAGAAGCTTGGTCGATGGGCAGGACAGCGGACAGTTGCTGCCTCTTAGCTGCCAAGGAAGCCTCCGAGGTTGCTCCCCTCTTGCGCCCCGAGGTTATGGCGTCCTGCATCAACACCTCCCGCTGAGGTGCCGAAGCAGCGGAAGCAGGTGGCTTGGAGGCAGTAGCGCTCCGAGTGGTAGGGCCTTTGCCCTTGTCGGGCACCACCAAGACCTGTGGATCTTCTCCGGCCTTGTTCCGCCTTTCCTCTTCCACAGCGAATACTGCCGTGTTTTTCGGGTCCGCCATAGGGAGACCTGCGGACGTATTGATGATCTTGGTCCTCTGACCAGTAGCGACTTCCAGGGCTTGTTGTTCCCTCTGCAATCTCTTCTTCTCATGGAGCGTCGACATGATATACTCAAACCAGTGAGCTGCACAACAAAATAAAGGCGTCAGATACGGACTTATAAAGGAAGAATTACCAGAATTGCGGAAATGCATGATCAAGACAGAGCACTCCAAGGAAAGAAGAGCACAAATCCTAAAGTTAAAAATCCTTACTGAAGTCCGTCTTCCCTCCAACTTCCACGGTGTCGGTCAGTCCGCACAAGTAAGGCAGGGGCTGACAGATCAATCCGTGGAACGGGTATGTAGGTGGGTCATTCTTCTTATGGATCTTCGCCACCCAGAGCCACATTCTTGAGAGGGGCGCGATCAGGAGACTCTCCTTAAGAACTTTATCGGCAGCCCACTCCTCTCGCGCCTCTCGGACATCCAGTTTGAGGCCATCCATGCAGCGTACTTATCCCACCATTTTGACCCCAAGGAAGAGAAGGAGTCCGAGATGAAGTTGTAGGGTTTTCTATTTACAAAAGTATAAAATGGGGGATTCCCCGGACTGAAAGAAACGTGAAAGAGCTGCCTAAAGTTTTCAAAATTCACCGGTTGCCCCTTCTTTTTACAAAAGATCACGAAACAAATAAGGTTACCCAAAGACTTTGGGATAACCTGACTCGGACCGATCCCGATGTGGTTCAGAATGTGCTTTGGTTCTGGTGAAATGGGGACCTTCCATCCTGGCGAAGGCCACTTCATGCATGCACATGTACCCGGCGGGCGGATTTTAGAATGCATGCCCGGGCTCGGGGACCATGATTTCAACGGACTCGGGAATCTCCCACTTCCGCCTCCACTCGGGAATGTCCTCAGCCTTAACCTCCGACGGACAAGTCGAGAGAATCCCGTCCGCATTTAACTCTCCAAATTCATCCGCTATCACCACGGCAGACGCAGGACGAGGGAATTTGATTCTCGCGGCCTTTGCACCACGGCCCTCTACTAACGGAAGATTGGATTGAGCGGACGCTTCAGGATGTAATACAATCCGACGACCAGTGCGTCTCCGAGGGCGAGCAACTGGAGAGCCTCCCTCTCCTTCCTCCTCATCCTCATCCTCTTCTTCTTCACCATCTTCCTCCTCCTCTTCGCCACCTCCAGGTCTCCCAGATGTGCTAGGATTAGACGGACCTGTTTCCGCCACAACACGGTCCTCTTCCCCGGCCTCGAACATTTCCACATCATCTGCCTCCCGACCACTGTCGCCTTCCTGTTCAGTTTGAGGCTCATTCGGATCCACGGACTCTACAACACCACCTATGGTCCGAGATTGGACTAGTGACCTCGTCCTGGCAACATCCCCCTGGCCCACTACTACATCTGGCTGAAGTTTTGCTGTATCACAGACTCTTTGTCCATCGTCAGAGTCCCTGGAAGACACGAGATCCACGACCATATAGTCTCCTACGGATGTGGTTAACTCCGCGGACTCGGTCTCCAAATTTGCTCTGTCATGGTAACCTTGAGCCTCGTGAACGTTTTGACTATTGCTCCCGGACATCCTAGGGCAGAAGGAAACGGATCAGAAACGATGATTGTTATTGTCCGAGAGTTCATTTATATATCTTGTTATGTCAAGAGGTCCGAGGAAATCCTACCTATCGATTTTCTACATCATTTAGTCTCCTGGCATTTGGGGCACTATATTTGACACAAAAGATGTGCCGATGGCACTATCACTTGTTCCATGCAGCACGGTAACAGAAATAGCTTACAAGAGACCGTGCCAATCGACACCAACACACTACCAAATAAGGATGCATTATCAAGTTTGGCTATATGGAACATACGAGACGAATCAACAGGCTACCGGTGAAGGAAATTAGCATGCTACAGCACAAACGAGGAGTATTCCAACTAAGTACGCTGCTGAAGCCTATCACTAGCAACATTTGCAATCACGGAATCAACAGATGGATACTCAACTAAGGCAAAAACATACTAAGCATGCAGCAGGCATACCGTAAAGGCAAAAAACTTCAGAAAGAGTTGAGGTGTACTTACTTGACAAAGTTGAATTCTTAAGCTTAGACGGACGACGAAGCCTTGCTAGCTCTCCGAAGGTACAAATCCCAGCTGGAAATCCCAAGATTTTGCGAGTTTCAGTTGCTCGAATCGATCTTTGATTTCTCGAATTGCTTGAGAGTCGCTCTGAGTTTCGATGTGGCTAAAGTGTGAAAGCGACTGATGAGCTGACTATTTATATGGGAAAATTGGGAAAGCCAAGAGTCACATCACTCGGATTCAAACCCCAGTCGTTGATCTTTTCAATCCAACGGTTGTGCCGGTTCGCAAGTGGGTAGCTAACAGTGCATCGCATTTATTGCTCATCAGAAGCGTCACATCACTTGGGTCTAAAATCGACCGTTGATATCTTTCCAATCAGCGGTCGATCACTTTACGGATCTTACCCCATGGGCGGACGGGCAACTCATTAGGCCCTTTGATTTCTTTTCGTGACCCGGAGGACCATTTCACATATTTGTCCCAACGGATAACTTCTATCTGATCTTCCACGAGGACTTCGTGATCTAACCGTACTCGGATCTATATATCTCGGATACAAATACCTTTTCCATCTACATTCCGAGCTATTACATAACTCGGACTGTAGAAGGAAAGGGGGGGGGGGAGAGAGATATATTGAACTCCTAGTAACACGCACGACAGATCCCAACAAAAAGGATTTTTTCCTTTTTCAGTTAACGATTCGGACACGCTCCACAACACATTTGTTCTCTTCATAGTTACCAACTATCTTCTACTAAGATACTTGAAAACTAGGGGGACATATGTTGATATGGACATGTGTCCAATCCGTTAAAGGCGCCATAGAGCGTGTCCTAAAGCGCATCAAAATTTGAGATAGCCATTCAAAGCTAGTCCGACCTTCGAATGGTCCGACATAAAGGAAACCATCTCAGGTCAACTAGTATTTACAAGTCAGCACGCCATTTCAACTAGGTCCGACCAAGCTAGATGGATGACTTCCGAACCTGACAAAAGGTCACATGGTCCTTTCCAAGTACCACAAACTGTCAGTCCTAAGATGCTAAACGGACCAGATAAGAGAATCTCGGACGCCACCATCACAGTAAGACCAAACGTATATAACAGAACCACTGAGATACTTCCGTGGAACTCTAGGTCCGGACACCTTTAGTTTCCCAAAGGCCAGATCAACCAGGCATACAGATCTGTCCGAGGGACTTACACGGACCCAACATGCAGAACAGTACTCTCAGAGGAAGGTCAAACTACCTCCGGGCCCATTGATTAGTATTGGATTACTATTCACTAATGGGCCATGGGCCAAAGGTAGCATTGGTGTCCAAATCTGAGGCATACACTTGGCACCATCTTGTGAGCCACCTCATAAGATATGATAACTATAAGTATAGCAAAAGGTCCAAGACCTTAAGGTAAACAAGATCATAGTGAGAATCCCTAAGTCATAAACACTATCGATTTCATAACCTTCCCCATAACTATTACATTGAGAGCTTCCAACTCTCTCTTGAGTAAAGTCTCTTACCGGATTGACATATGCAATCCTGATAACCCATTCTAACCCCCCCACTCATCCTTTCAGGTACTCTAGATCGGACCAGTATCACTTCGGACTTCAAGAGGGAGGCGGATCCTGGTTTAGGTTCTTTGTAATAGTTTAGTTGGTGTAGAGAGGTTTTACCCCTCAACAGTAAGAATTCCCATAGACGGCGTCAAATGCTGAGGGGTTTAGCCTCAAGCACTAACTAAACTACTACAAGTAACCTATTCTAATATCCGCCTCCTACTTGAAGTCAGTGGGCTCTATACGGACGAGTGCGTGAAAGGACTAAGTGTTGGGGATTTAGAAGGTTACGGATTGCTAGTTGTCGATCCGGTGAAACTTTACTGAAGATGAAAGCTCTCAATGTAATAATTATGAGGAATTATGATATGGAAAATCACTTAGAACTTAGGATTCTCTTCAATATAGCACCTCAAAGTTTGGACCTTGTGTTATATTTATAGAGACCATAGCTTATGAAGTGACTCATAATATGGTGCAGTGTATGATTCAATTTGGACATAATCTACATTGCCCGTAGACAATAGAAACGAGTCGAATAGCGATTAGTGGGCTGGGGTAGTTTGGACCTTTTCCTCAAAATCTTGTTCACTATTGTCCGTGTCGATCTTCGGACGGTCTGTGCTATTGACTGCCTGGATAACTCTGTATGTCGAGCGAAGAGTCTCACGGAAGTATCTCGATGGTTCGTTTGGTTTGGTCTTAATGTAAAGGTGGCGTCCGAGAGGCTATCTCGTCCGGTTCGTTGGTCATCTTTGTACTGACATAGCCAGGTTTAGAAGTCCTTTTCCCAGCTAGCTCGGACTAGCTGTGAGGGTGTAGTGACTTTGATGTATTGGTTGATTCACTTAGGACGGACCATGTGAGGTCAGACCACACTGAATTGGCCATTAAGCCGTGATGCGCTCTAGGACACGCTCTATGGTGCCCTTAACGGATTGGACATATATCCGTATCAACATATATAATTGTTTGTGATCTCATTGAGAATATAATGGGTATACACCCAGTAGTCGAGCCTCATATGGGCACCTCATAGCAAATGTGGGGTGGGTCAATTGGGTGGGTTCCGTCTCGCCCAACACCAAAATAAGGATTTCACTGAAACATATGAAAAATTAAGTTTTTGAAACAATAATATTTGTTTGGAATAGGAGGGGGCAACCGTTGGGTCAGGTAAATAACCCAATAAAAATACCGGGTAACAACCCTTCGGGCCTGGAATAGGTTCTGGTCATATTGGACCCTAAAGGTCCAATTAAATGGGTCTGCATCCTAAATGAGTCATGGGTCCAGGCATGATCTAGGAAGCATACTACCGAGGAGATTTTTATATCTTGATGAAGGACAAAAGGTTTTAATTTCTGGGATGATGGTGATCGCATCCGATGAGAGAAGTTCTCATTAAGTTTTTATTACAACCAGTTTCCTATATTGGTCTACTTTGTTATGACAATAAATAAGAGTCTGGGACAGTTTTTCTCTCGCATGGGCCTTTACCTCTCCTCGCCCTTATCCGACCTCAGACAATTATTGTAGGAGTGGAATTGAATTATTGATTTTCAGTAATGAAGTAAAATAATTCACTACACAAAAAGCTTTTTAGTGGTGTACAAAAAAAGTATTCGACAATTTATGAATGATTATTACGTATCATACCTGTTATATGAAAGAAAATTATAACTAAATTGCTTCCTTTTTAAGTAAAGTTGACTTTCACTGAAAATATTATTTTCAATTTTACATTTATTAGATGACTTCATATGATATGCTGAAGCGATTTAAACATGATCCCGTACACATTTTAATCATTAAGTGTAAAAGATAGTATATCGCTTAAGCAAACTTTTTTTCGATTCCGTCAGTATCGATAGTCATTTACTAGTAGTAATTAAATGAAAATTGTCATTTCCTTATTATTGCTTTATTGAATGTTATTTATCAAAAAACATAAGGCAAAACTCATCTTCTAAACTCATTTGGTCAGTTAACTCATCATCAAATTTTCTCACAAAATGCTATGAAGAAGGATTCACGCACATATATATATATATATATATATATATATATATATATATATATATATATATATGAGTCCGTTTTGCGAAAGACCCCTTATATATAGGAAAGTCCAAAAAGTCCACTTAAACATTAAAACTAGACAATTTACCTTAAAAACTATCTGATCTAATTTTTACATGAATTAGAGCCTAATTTGGAATCAACCGTATTTTTTTAAATAAGTTACTTAGCTCATAAATGTTCATCAAATTCACATGTTATGATTTTTACATCAAATTGTCTAGTTTTGTGATCAAATTGTCTATGTTTATCGTAAAATGTCTATGACATAAGGCAAAACTCATCTTCTAAACTCATTTGTGAGTTAACTCATCATCAAATTTTCTCACAAAATGCTATGAAGAAGGATTCCATATATATATATATATATATATATATATATATATATATATATATATAGATATGTATATATATATATATATATATGTATATATATATATATATATATATACATATATATATATATATGTATAGATACATATATATGTATACATACATATATACATACATATATATATGTATGTATATATGTATGTATACATATATATATATGTATATATATGAGTCCGTTTTGCGAAAGACCCCTTATATATAGGAAAGTCCAAAAAGTCCACTTAAACGTTAAAACTAGACAATTTACCTTAAAAACTATCTGGTCTAATTTTTCATGAATTAGACCCATTGGAATCAACCGTATTTTTTTTAAATAAGTTACTTAGCTCATAAATGTTCATCCAAATTCACATGTTATGATTTTTACATCAAATTGTCTAGTTTTGTGATCAAATTGTCTATGTTTATCGTAAAAATGTCTATGTTTAACATGCATACATTAGTAACAACCTATTTATCCAATGAAAAAAAATTTAGAAAAATAAACATGAACTTCAATTTCATTCATCAAACAATAAATTTCAGTATACAAAATAATCAAAAATTTACAACCTATAAAAACACATGTATTTTTAAAAACATTAAATAAATTTACAAAATAGCTTTCATCACACTCGACTTGTTCGTAGACACCTTCTTCCACAACGTTTCAATTTCTTTGTTCGGCCACCATTTTTACGAAAACCTAATACATACAACAAAAACATCAAAAAAAAAACATATACAATTCCTACTAAAACATAGAATATTTAATTAAAAAAACTAGAGAATTTATAGTAAAAAATAGACAATTTATATAAAAAAACTAAACCAACAACAACAAACAACATATACAATTTCTACTAAATCATAGCCAATTTATACAAAAAAACTAGACAATTTACAGTAAAACATAGACAATTTACAGTAAAACATAGACAATTTATACTAAACATATAATTTTTATACAAAAAACTAGACAATTTATAGTAAAACATAGACAATATCCACTAAAAACTAGACAATATCCACTAAAAAATTATGTTCATGTTTGATAATAAAACTAGACAATATTTTATAAAAACTAGACAATATCCTCTAAAAACTAGACAAAACATACTAGTTAATTATGTTCATGTTTGATAATAAAACTAAACAATATTTCGTAAAATCTAGACAATATCCTATAAAAACTAGACAAAACTTCAGACACAATTATGTTTATGTTTGATAATAAAACTAGACAATATTTAATAAAAACTAGACAAAACTTCCTAGACAATTATGTTCATGTTTGATAATAAAACTAGACAGTATTTCCTAAAAACTAGACAATATCCTCTAAAAACTAGACAAAATTTCTAGACAATTATGTTCATGTTTGATAATAAAACTAGACAATATTTCGTAAAAACAAGACAATATCCTCTAAAAACTAGACAAAACTTTCTAGACAATTATGTTCATGTTTGATAATAAAAATACACAATATTTCCTAAAAACTAGACAATATCCTCTAAAAACTAGACAAAACATAAATTAAAACTGTAAATCAACAGATCTAGCAAAAACATTCATATCAAAACTCAACAAACACCATGAACACATCAGAAACTAACTTACACATGCCTGTAACATGTAAAACTAGATAATAAATACTAAAACCTAGATAGTTTCACACAAAATGAACCACAGATCTAAAAAACTACAGATCTAGCGAATAAACTATACCGGAAACAGAATTAAGAAGGAGAGGAAGCTCCGTGTTCACTTGTTCCGTATTCGATTCCGCCATTTAATACCTATCAAGCAAAAACGAGTAGAAAAAAAGGTTAAAATCACCGATTAAACAGAAAACGAACTGAAAACAACTTTAAAAACACAATTATGTTCATGTTTGATGATAAAACTAGACAATATTTTTTAAAAACTAGACAATATCCTCCAAAAACTAGACAAAACTTCTTACACAATTATGTTCATGCTTGATAATAAAACTAGACAATATTTAGTAAAAACTAGACAATATCCTCTAAAAACTAGACAAAACTTCTTAGACAATTATGTTCATGTTTGATAATAAAACTAGACAATATTTCCTAAAAACTAGACAATATCCTCTAAAAACTAGACAAAACTTCATAGACAATTATGTTCATGTTTGATAATGAAACTAGGCAGTATTTCTAAAAACTAGACAAAATTTCTAGACAATTATGTTCATGGTTGATAATAAAACTAGACAATATTTCGTAAAAACAAGACAATATCCTCTAAAAACTATACAAAACTTCATAAACAATTATGTTCATGTTTGATAACGGAACTAGGCAGACAATATCCTCTAAAAACTAGACAAAATTTCTAGACAATTATGTTCATGTTTGATAATAAAACTAGACAATATTTCGTAAAAACAAGACAATATCCTCTAAAAACTAGACAAAACTTCCTAGACAATTATGTTCATGTTTGATAATAAAACTACACAATATTTCCTAAAAACTAGACAATATCCTCTAAAAACTAGACAAAAACATAAATTAAAGCGTAAATCAGCAGATCTAGCAAAAACATTCATATCAAAACTCGACAAACACCATCAACACATGAAACTAACACATGCTGTAACATAAAATTCAATTACAAACCATAAAATTGAACTCGAATTTGCGATCGCACATTCGAAACAATGAATCACGCCATCAAGCGAGTAACAATTCTCTCCACCGCTACAATTTGGAAAGCAGGCACTCCACGAGAAAATCGCGATAAGCATGAATAATTTCAAGTTGAATCACTCATCTATACATAGGACCAACGGTAGTATTTACACCACCAAATCGTAACAAAAATGGAAGAGCACAATAGTATTGAAGTTATTGTTCATGCAGTCTGCATAAATTCAGCAAATGCAATTATCTGATTTACGGATTCATTATAATCCACTAACATTGACATCACACCTATAGTACACACAAAATGGAAGGAAAAATAAAGGGCGAGAATCATCAGGCGCATGTGTAGAAGCACTTAAAACACCAACTCCACAATCACAGTCTACATTCATAGGAATCATAGCCTAAACTTAAACTAATTTACCTCGAAATCATTTCAATCCAACGGCACAATACACAAAACAAGCAATAAACGGCAAGTGAAAAGAGCAAATCGCAGGGAAAAAAGGATATGCAATAGAGAGAACGAAGACATCGACAACAGCGCTAGGCAACCTTAGATCCAGTGCGGTGTAACAGGAGATCGGAAGGAAGCGATGGCGAAATTTGTGTAGAGTGTTATCACGATCATCATTACGAGTTCGGTAAT
Source organism: Plantago major (assembly GCA_026545765.1). NCBI lineage: Eukaryota > Viridiplantae > Streptophyta > Magnoliopsida > Lamiales > Plantaginaceae > Plantago > Plantago major. The sequence continues at coordinate 48,078 of JAIFAC010000239.1, read as the reverse complement.
GAATCAATCAAATGCGTGGGAACAAGCTCATCGGCAAAGATCCGCTTCAAAATAGGCTGAAATCCTCGCTCACTCACCTATATATAGGACCAACGGTAGTATCTACACCACCGGAATCTCCATCGGCACCGACTACATCAACATTCAAGCTCGATTCGGCCATTGAAGAAACTAGAAATCGAAATCGAAATGAAAAATCTCAGAAACAGATAAACAACAACTTTAAAACACTGAAAATCGAAGAAAGCGAAACAAACACGATGATCGCAGTGAAAATGAGTAGATTAGGGTTCTTCACCAAATTTGAGAGAAAATAGGCGGGCGAAGAAAGGTAGAGAAATAAGAAGAAAAATGAGAAGAAAAGGGGAAGAAAACCTATTTATACTATAACCATTATAAAATGGTATGACCCGAATACATTTTGACCTGCGAAATTCGGTTAATTTTGACCCGCAAAATTAAAAACGGGCCAACGTAAAAACTAGACAATTTCTGTAGAAACCAAGGGGACTTTTTGGACTTTCCAAATAGTATAGGACTTTTATAAGACTAAGTGTATATATATATATATATATATATATATATATATATATATATATATATATATATATATATATATATATATATGTAATATTTTGGTGAAGTTATGAATTTGATTAGTATAATGGATGGAGTAAGGCAGGTAGTCGTAATATATGATGCTAGAATTTAGGACATGATTAAAACTCTTTTACTTAATTTGAAACATATGGAGTATATATGTGACCAACTTAATCGTAACATGGCTATTAATTAATTTCGACATATATATATACTAAATTAAGGGCATATTTAAGGAAATAAATAAATTAGGTTTGAACGTTTGAGAGTTGAGTAATCAATTTGGTGCAGCTCAGACCACATCAGCATAATTAAATAAATGGACCAATCACATTCAAGGAATTTGACATGCAACAAAAGTATGGACCAATCACAACATAGAGATTTGCCAAATAATTAATTGATGTGGACACTTTAGAATAGCTAGAAATCTTTTTTGATTAATGTATTATAATATCAATGTAAGTCCTTCCCAATAAGTTGTTTTTCCTTTTCAGATCGAGAGATTGAGAGCAAACTTGATTGGGCTTTCTACGGTCAGGCATGATTCCGCCCTGCCTGACAAAAGACATCCAATATAAAATTGACACGTTTATTCCATTAAAATGTAAAATACTAAAATTAAAAAATAGGTCATTCTAAAAAATATTATTATATATTTTTAAAAATTTAGAGGGTAAATTTAGGTATTTTGATTAATATTTGTATTATTTTTAATTTAAACATTTATAATTATAGGGCGAAAGGGTAAATATTTACATTAATTCCAATGGTAGACCTTTCGTAGTATTCTTTTAATATTTATTTTCTCAAATATGATTTTTCTAATTAGCCTTATTTTTCTCTTTCTATAATTCTTTAATTAACATAAAGTAAAAAAGGTAACATTCTTTATTTTCCTCTTACGACATCACATATTCTTCGTCGTCACCTACTGAAGTTTTGATGTTCATGCAAATTTTGGAGTACTACTACGGAAGGTCTGGAGTTGGAGTGTAAATATTTTCAGAAGAATTAGCAGGGATATTTATTAAAGTTCATGCATTACTCTCATGTGGTATTTACATATCTACCTATATTTACTTGAATCATGCTACAATTTTACATCAAAGTCTCTAACCTTTATAACCGAACTAAAATTATACTAAAAAATTAAACTTGTCGATAGAGAAAAAAATAAAATAGTTGTACCGTTCCGAGTTAAGTTTCTCACTTCCTTTTTGTTCGATTGTCGTTAGATCAGTAAACGGGACATGATACCACATTTCCATGGCTCAGTCGTTTGTTTCACTATCCATGATCCCCAGGAAATCACATAAAAATAACGCCAAAAAATGATGTTTTTATTGCAATGGATGGAATAAGATCCATTTAATTATTCAGCTTTACAATTCGTTATCTACATTCCCTTAAAATATATGGTACAATATTATCGAACATTGTAAGAAAATTGGGGATAGAAAGTCAACTTTCCAAGTATCGGCGACTTGATAGATTCAAAATTTGAGCAATTCCAACACTTTCATCTAAACTCCAGTTTTCATCGTTATCTTCTTCCTTTTATTTTTTTCCCATGTTTTTCTCTTTCATCTCTTGACTCTTAAGTTAATTGGACGCAATTCTTTTGGCGTCTTCTTGTGATTTGGCCTTCATTAATCCCTTAGGACTCGATTATGCGTAGTGAATTCGATCGAAATCGACTTCAGTGAAGAAATTGACGGGACCGCTGGCTTCTGGCAATGGTGAAGAGTCAATTTAATTTCCAATCCAATGTTGTTGTGTGAACCAGAATATTGAGGTGTAATTTATAGATCCATATTGAATGTTACAAATTTGTTATTAATTCAGACAAATTTATTACTACGTTCGTAACCGTCTATGGGATTTAAAAATTGTATGGTATTGCGCGTGATTGGACTATTGCCCATAAACCATAATCTTAAGTAAATCCTTTATTAACAAAACTTACGTAGACTGTGTTAATGCATGTAACTGGCCGATTGACTGAATGATATCAACACTAAACTTAGCATACATTAATTAACTAGGAGTTAAAAATACAAAATTAAAACTTTTATTTCACATAACACTAGTAAATGACCCGTCGATACTCGATGGGAATCGAAAAGAAGTTTGCTTAAGTGATATACTATCTTTTACACTTAATGATTAAGATGTGTACGGAATCATGTTTAAATCGCTTCAGCATGTCATACGAAGTCATCTAATAAATGTAAAATTGAAAATAATATTATCAGTGAAAGTCAACTTTACTTAAAAAGGAAGCAATTTAGTTATAATTCTCTTTCATATAACATGTATGATCTGTGATAATAATTCATAAATTGTGAATACTTTTTTATACACCACTAAAAGACTTTTGTTTAGTGAATTATTTTACTTCATTCTTGAAAATCAATACTTCAATTCCACTCCTACAATAATAGTGCGAGGTCGGATAAGCGAGGAGAGGTAAAGGCCCATCGAGAGAAAAGCATCGAGACTCTTATTTATTGTCATAACAAAGTAGACCAATATAGGAAACTGGCTGTAGTAAAAACTTAATGAGAACTTCTCTCATCGGATGCGATCACCATCATCCCAGAAATTAAAACCTTTTGACCTTCGTCAAGATATAAAAATCTCCTCGGTAGTATGCTTCCTAGATCATGCCTGGACCCATGACTCATTTAGGATCCGGACGCATTTAATTGGACCTTTAGGGTCCAATCTGACCAGAACCTATTCCAGGCCCGAAGGGTTGTTACCCGATATTTTTATTGGGTCATTTACCTGACCTAACGGGTGCCCCCTCCTATTCCAAACAAATATTATTGTTTCAAAAAATTAAATTTTCATATGTTTCAATGAAATCCTTATTTTGGTGTTGGGGGAGACGGAACCCACCCAACTGACCCACCCCATATTTGCTATGAGGTGCCCATATGTGGCTCGACTACTGGGTGTATACCCATTATATTCTCAATGAGATCACAAACAATTCTATATATATATATACACATATATATATGTATATATGTATATATGTATATATATATGTATATACATATATATATATATGTATATATATATATATATCATCGATAAGAAAATTTTCCTATTATCTTGGGTCGGATTCAAATTATTTGACTTATTATTATGTTGTGGGTCGGTTTAATTTTTTATATAATATCCCCGCACCCGCCCTTTCACATCCATAATTTGCATGATGTGGAATCGCATGCATGATAATCAAATAAAAAATGATGATTGACCCCTCTGAACACATTGTTCAATTTAAATTATAAATCGGATAATCAATTGAATTTTTAATTTTCTATTCTTCATGCACAATGCAACTATCATATCTCCTTTTTTTTTATATAGAATTTATGTGGAATAATTTATTCCAATACAATTATTAGCTATAGTTTTAAAAAAGTCGTAGAAATAGAGTGCCCATTTGTCATGGGATTTTTGTATAAAATACTAAGTTTTGTTTCTACATTACCACATTAATAAAGGAATGAGTGTCCATAAAGGAATACCTTTATTAGTGTGGTCACGTAGAATCATGCATGATCATAATGCAGTTTGAGTATTCGTGAACCTCTAATGGTATCTCAAATATGAAATGAGATGTTTTACCCATAGGAAGTTGGAGTCGATGAAATTGGGCATGGCACGGCCTGGCTTTTTTAGGCTCAGTCTTTGTGAAGATGTTTTTTTAATGGCCAGACTTGGCGCCGTTAATATCGGACAAGGTGCTTGACCCGCCCCATCATACAATTTTTCTTTTCATCTTTTTTACATTTTCTGTGTGTTTTGCATAATTATTTATATTATAGTTAGATGTAGCTCAAATGGTTAGAGTTATAGACATACTTGTGTCTTTAGCACCAAAGTTTTCTTTGATGGCGGTTATAATTTTAATCGTTTAAAAAAATTCTCCATTTGAAAATTATAAGTTCTACAAAAATCGTTTAAGTACTTACACAAAACTACTTTTCTTTTTCGTCCTTTCAAGGTTCTAACAAAATATGATATCATTTTATTTTAATGTTAATATAGCAGGGGAAGGAAAAATTACAAATACCACTCCTACAATATAGCCTCGTTACTTTAGTCCCTCATATTCAAACTATTACAGATCAACCCATTTTTTACACACAGAAAAGATTATAATTACAGATAGGCCCAAAAGTCAACCTTTTCTTTCCCCTATTTTGTATTTTCTTTATAATTACATAATTCATTGAATAACCCTTATTGCAAAATATACCCCAAAATGTTTCTAACTCTCACAAATAGACCCCAAAATTTTCATTTTTTCAAATCTAAGTACCCACCATCTTCACCACCACCTCCACCACCTCCGACCTCGGTCAACTTCTTCTTCTTCTTCTTCTTCTTCTTCTTCTTCTTCTTCTTCTTCTTCTTCTTCTTCTTCTTCTTCTTCTTCTTCTTCGTCGTCCTCCTCCTCCTCCTCCTCCTCCTCCTCCTTCCTTCTTCTCCTCCTCCTCCTCCTCCTCCTCCTCCTCCTCCTCCTCCTCCTCCTCCTCCTTCTTCTTCTTCTTCTTTTTCTTCTTCTTCCTTCCTCCTCAATTGGCCCAAACAGCTCAAGTCGGGGAGGAGTTGTTCTGAATCCGATTTTGAGCTGTACAACTCCTCACGGGCTTTTCTGACTCCGCTTGGAGTAGCTCGATTTGGGCGATGTGACTCCTCACCGGAGCTATTTTACAACTCCAACAACTCCAAATCGGAGCTGTTTACAACTCCGATTTTACAGCGGCTTGCCGGGGCTATATATAATAGCTCCGATCGGAGCATTTTTTAAGGAGGAAGAACATGATGATGGAGGAAGAAGAAAAAAAAATTGGGTATATTTTGAGAAATAAATTTTATTGGGGTTTAATTTACAATAATATTAAGTAATTGTTACAAATTATAAAAATTAGAGTAAATGTGTAGTAAATTGTAAATTGCAACCAAGTCGAACTAATTTTCTTTTTCATTTATTTTATTTCTGGCCAACTCAAAAATCAGGTTTTGAATGTATCTGTAATTGTTTGAATAGAATGGAATAAATTGTAATTGGCCCAAATTTAAGGGGTAACAAACGTAATTTTTTAGATATATTATCTAGCATAATTCAAAGACAGTTAAATATTTGAATACACAAATATATACTAAAACATACAAATGTTAAAATGTTATAAATATATGTCGGGCTGGGCCAATGGGCTTCAAAGATAGGCCATGGCCCGACCCATTCTGGTTTGGTCAAAGCTCATTTGACTGAGCCTGACTGCCCAAATCGCCATCCCTAGAAACAAAAAAAAGATGCAAGTTGCTTACGAACTTCATTATTTTCAAAATAACCCTCATCTATTTCCAAGAATTTACGGATATAAGTTGAAATATATATGACATCTTTCATTCAACTTTAAATACTTTTTCCCAAAACCTTAACCATTTCTCCTCAAACCTTAAACATTTTTCAAAAAAGTATAAACATGATATCTTTTTTTTTTTTTTTCTGTGTTTTCATATAGTTTTAGTGTTTACGTATTGTTGAGGGGTGAAACCTCGAACACTAACTAACTAAACTATTGCAAGTAACCTAGTCTAGGACCTGCCTCCCACTTGAACTCCGAAGTGGTACCTGTCCGAGCTGGAGTACCTGAAAGGACTAGGTGGGAGGGGGGGGGGGTTAGAAAGGGTTACCCGGATTGCGTGTGTCAATCCGGTAAGAGACTTTACTCAAGAGAGAGTTGGAAGCTCTCAATGTAATAGTTATGAGGAAGGTTATGATATCAATCAGACTAGGGGATTGTTCCTTACCTTAAGGTCTTGGACCTTATGCTATATTTATAGTTAACATATCTTATGAAGTGACTCACAAGATGGTGCCAAGTGTATGCTTCAGATTTGGACACCAATGCTATCTTTAGCCCATAGTGATAGTGAACATTAATCGATACTAATTAATGGGCCTAGGAGGGTAGTTTGGACCTTTCCTCTGAAATCTTGTTCATACGTTGGGTCCGTGTAACTCCTTCGGACAAATCATACGCTTGGTGGATGCGCCTTAGGTAACTCGAGGCGTCCGAGCACAGAGTTCCTGAAATATCTCGATGGTTCTGTTATGTACGTTTGGTCTTATTGCGATGGTGGCGTCCGAGATTCCCTCGTCCGGTCTGTTTGGCATCCTAGGACTGACAGTTTGTGGTACTTGGAAGGACCATGTGACCTTTTGTCAGGTTCGGAAGTCATTCACCTAGCTTGGTCGGGCCCAGCTGAGAAGGTATGTTGACTTGTAAATAATAGTTGACCTGGGATGGTTTCCCTTAGGTCGGACCATTTGGAGGTCGGACTAGCACTGGATTGGCTATCTCAGCTTTGATGCGCTCTAGGACACGCTCTATGGCGCCCTTAACGGATTGGACAGATGTCAAACACGTGGAATGGTTCACTTGGGCTGATGAACAGTGGTTTAAAAGGTCCAATATGTCATCTATCCGGCCCAATGGAAAGGATCTTGAAGGAACCGATGCAACCGTTGGATTTGAGGAGATCATCGGTGGGGATAGAAACTCAAGTGATGTAACGTTTCTGAGGAGAAATAATTGGGGAGTACTGTCATTGCGGCTTTTGCGAACCGGCGCAGCCGTTGGATTAAAAAGATCAACGGTTGGGATTAGAATCCAGGTGATGCGAGATTTCGACTACCCCAATTGTCCCTTATAAATAGTTACTTAATATGTCGCTTTCACACTTTAGCCACCTCGAATACTCAGAGTGATTCTCAAGCAATCCGAGAAATCAAAGAACAATCCGAGCAACTAAAACTCGCAAAATCTTGCACTTTCCACGTCAGATCCGCACTCTCGGAGAGCTAGCAAGGCTTCGTCGTCCGTCCAAATTTACAAAGTCAACTTTATCAAGTAAGTATACCTCGATTCTTTCTGAAGTTTTTCTTGGTTATGATACGTTTGCTTCATGCTTGTATGCCTTTCCCTTGGTCGATTACACTTTGTTGATTCCATGGTTGTAAATCTTGCTAGTGGTAGATTCGATGGTATACTTAGTTGGAATACTCTTCGGTGCTATATTGTACTAACTTCCTTCACTGGTAACTTGTTCGCTCGCCCTGTATGTCATGTCCAATGTAACTAAAATTCGATAATGCATGCATGTTTTGTGATGTGTTGGTGCCTATTGGCACACAGTCCTTCGTAAGTTGTCCCCGTTAACGTGCTGGGTAGGGTCGATAATAGTGCCAATGGCACGTCCTTGTGTGCCAAGTTTAGTGCTCATAGTTATGAGACTGTACTTCATGCAGAAAATCTGGTAAAGTAGAACTTCCTCAGATCGCTTGACTTAATAAGATATCTAAATGAACTCTCGGACAATCACAATCATCGTTTCTGATCCGTTTCCTTCTACCCTAGGATGTCCGGGAGCGATAGTCAGAACCAGCACGAGGCTCAAGATTACGATGGTGGAGTAAACTTGGGGACTGAGTCTGTAGACTTAACCATGTCCGTAGGAGACTATCTGGTCGTGGAGCTCGTGTCTTCCAGGGACTCTGACGTTGGACAAAGAGTCCTTGGGCCAGGGATATGGTGCTAGGAATAGGTCGCTAGTCCAGACGCGGACCATAGGTGGTGTTGAGGCGTCCGTTGGTCCAAATGAACCTCGGGCCGAGCATGGAGGCGATAGTGGTCTGGAGGCGGATGATGTAGAGATCTTTGAGGATGGTGTAGAGGATCGAGTTGTAGTGGAGAAAGGTCCGACCAACCCAAGCACATTCGGGAGACCCGACGGTGAAGAAGAGGAGGAGGAAGATGGTGAAGAAGAAGAGGATGATGAGGAGGAAGAGGAAGAAGCTACTCAAGCTGCCCGCCCACGAAGACTTGGTGGTCGTCGAATTGCGTTGCATCCTGGGGTGCCCGTTCAATCCACTCTTCCGCTGATTGAGGGTCGTGGGGCCAAGGCGGCACAAATAAAATTCCCTCATCCGGCGTCCGCCGTTGTGATAGCGGATGAATACGGAGAGTTGAATGTAAACGGGCTACTCCCCACTTGTCCGTCCAAAGTAAAACCTGAGGACATTCCTGAGTGGAGGCGGAAGTGGGAGATCCCGGAGTCCGTTGAAATCATGGTTCCAGAGCCCAGGCATGCCTTTTACAATCCGCTCGATGGATACATGTGTGTGCACGAAGTGGCCTTCGCTTGTGGGTGGAAGATCCCAATCGCGCCCGAGCTGAAGCATATCCTAAACCATATTGGGATCGGTCCGAGCTAGGTTATCCCAAAGTCTTTGGGTAACCTTATTTGTTTTGCTGTTTTTTGTAAAAAGAAGGGGCAGCCTGTGAATTTTGAGAACTTTAGGCAGCTCTTCCAAGTTGCTTTTAGTCCGGGGAATCCCCTATTTTATACCTTTGCAAATAGGAAACCCTACAACTTCATTTCCGACTCCATTTCTTCTCTGGGGTTGAAGTGGTGGGATAAATACATTTTTGTGCGGATGGCTTTGAAGCCCGGTATGTCCGCAAGGAGGCGAGAAAGCGATGAAATGCCAAAAAGTTCCTAAGAGAGTATCGATGGCGCCCTTAGAAGAATGTGGCCGTGGGTGGCGGAGATTCATAAGAAGAACAATCCACCTACGTATCCGTTCCACGGATTGATTTGTCGACATTCCTATTTATGCGGTAGTGATGTCGTGGAAGTTGGCGGAAAGACCGACTTCAGTAAGGATCCTTAACTTAGGATTTATGCTTTCCTTTCTCTTGAATGCCTTGCCATGAATTTTCATTTCCGAGATTCCTGTTATTCTCCCCTTTATGTATCCATGGCTGATACGTTTGTTTTGTTATGTAGCTCACTGGTTCGATTATATCATGTCGACACTCCGTGAGAAGAAGAGATTGCAGAGGGAGCGACAAGCCCTTGAGCTTACTCTTGGCGAAGGGCGAAGATCATCGTCCATGGTCTTCCTATGGCGGACCCAAAAAATGCGGCGGAGGAAGAGAGGCGGGTGAGGATCTGCAAGTCTTGGTGGTGCCTGACAAGGGCAAGGGCCCTGCGACTCGCAGCACCACTACCTCCAAGCCACCAGCTTCCGCTGCATCCGCACCCCAGCGGGATGTGTTGATGCGAGACGCCATCACCTCGGGGAGGAAGAGGGGAGCAGCCTCGGATGCCTCTCTTGCAGCTAAGAGGCAGCAGCTGTCTGCTATCCTTCCATCCGACCAAGCTGCTCTCGATAAGGAATATGAACGGGCTCGCGGACTCCCCGAGGTCGAGCGGGTTGGAGAGCTCCATGAGCTGTACCAGAGGGTAAGTAATTCGTTCATTTTTTTTTTTTTTTTTTTTGCCAAGTTCTCAGGATGATAGAAATATAACTTGTGTCTATTTGGACTGCCTGTAGCTCGGATGTTTCGTCAAGGCTATACAGTGGAAGGCTAGTGAGCGGGCCACCATCGAAGAGGAGCTGCATACGGCCATGGCCGCATCCGCAAATGAGGCGGAGAAGGTGAAGCAGGCGAAGGCTCAACTAAAAGAAAAGGATACGCTTATCAATAAGTTGAAGATGGCAGGAGATAAAATCGGACTTGGACTGGCAGGAGGATTTTATCAGCAAGTCGATGAAGGCCTTCCTGGACTCGAAGGATCTGCTCCTCGAGGACCTCAATTCTTCCTTGAGGCTTCGAGACTTTATGAAGTCGGACTCCTTCAAGTTTTTCATGGCGGACAAATCCGATGCTTCCGCTTGGATGGGTTTCATCCGCCATTGGCGATTCGATCGAGTTACTTTCACGAACTTATTTGGAAGGCGGAAGGATTGATTCCTTCGCGGATGCTAATGGAGTGGAGGTCTAGTGGACAATGTGCGGATGAGCGGTTGGCGTGTGAATTTGGCTGGTCAGAGGAAGGTGAGATTGACATTAGGAGCGGACCCTTTCTCCCGGTGTGTCCGGAGGCCCTTGAAAGGTATGTTTCGTGCCTTTTGATAACTCTGGCGTTCCTAAAGCTGGTACTTCATACTGCTCGGTGCGTTGACCATGGCGCAAATTTCAACTGTTGAATTCTTTGAATCCTCGCGGCTCGTGTCGCTTGCCAACCGTCATCCACCAATCGCCTCTGATGAAGAAGTTGGTCGAGCCAACTGCCCCATGAGGAGTCAGGGTATGCCCCGTGAGAAGTTTGTAACATTTAGAATTGTGACTTGAGAATGAAACAAAAAACGGGAAGTATCTTTTGATGGCACGGATTGCTGCCATGTACAATATTTACTCTCCTTTATTAGTAGTAACTATCTTCAGAACCATGCTTTTCGTGCTTTGAATCATTGCTTTTCTCTTTATTTCCTGCGTTCCGTTGTTCATATGCTAAGTTATCATAAATATGTCTCTTAGAAACACGGATCACGCAGAATGACGTCTGATTGCAAGATAATCAAACAATTGTCTTTCTGATCATCGGACCGTTCGTCTTTATTATACCAGATTACTTTGTGGGGATGCGTAATCTTCTAGAAGGAGGAAGTTGAAGCAGTGAAATTGTCATTATTACTGCGTCCCTTCATCTTTTGAGCCGTCGGATGATGGACATGTGGCGCGATCGTAAAGATTCGTCGCTACTATAAATAAGGACCATGGTAATTCTTCCCTTCTCACTGCTTTACCCTTCTTCAATCTCTCCTTTTTTAGAAATTTAATTCTCCGAAGAAGTCAGATTTCTTCAGGATGTCGGAATCTGCTCGAGAAAAATCAGTCCGAGCTAGACAATTTCACCTTAATGCAAGCGCGGTGCTACTCGACTTGGGAAACTTCGACTTTGGAGAACCAGACAATCCCAGGTATGATTGCTGTCAGCACTGGGTAAACTGTGCTTGCGGAAAAATGCACCCTTCGAATTACTCTGGTAAAGGCACGACGGATGACCTAATTGTTCTCGTTCCAGAAGGCGACCCCCCTCTGTGTCCGGTGGTTGCCAGGAGGCGAGCCGAAGAAGAGAGAGAGCAGACTCTGAAGATGATTCATAGGAGGATCTGAATGCGGCAACAAGCTCGTCCGGTTCAAGGTGGGGCCCAGAATCTCAAGGCTCAACCTCGGGAATCCACTAAAGGAACAAGCCGGGGTATGCCCCATTGACCTATGTATGGTCTTCGGACCTTGGAAAAATTGTACTCTCCGTTTTCTGCATGCTCGGATGGTTTTTCAATGAAATTCAGACTGTCCTTATTAGATGAAATCATCACCTTGTTCATATCCTTACTTTGTCGGATCATATTCATGCAAATGTCCCTGTAAGATGACTAGCAAATACAAACGCGGACGTGGTTAATGGGCTTGTCTAGATCGAGGTAAGCTTCGATCGACCAACCTTATTCGGCCCTACGGATGGCCCAAGCCCATTGTCGACGTCAAGGTTCTTACGTGTCAGAAGCTTATCAGTTCGTCCCGTCTATAAATACCTGAGCTCTCCTTTGCACTGATTATCTAAATCCGACTCCAATTTCATCCTCTCTTAAAATTTCCACTTTCTTCTCAAACTAGGATAGGTCTCCATAGTTTGAGCCTGGTAGTGGCCATAAGAAGATGATTTCTTGACTAGTCTCCCCCTCGAGACTCCCGTCCACTCTCAAATCGGTGCTTGTCTTGAGTTTGAGAGTGGCGTGGGTCTGGAGGGGATGATTACTCGAGATCACTTGGTAGAAAATACAGATTGTGAAAAACGTTCAGATCCGGGGGTAGACTAACGGATGTCCTTATCGGTCGTATGTGCGATCCACCCGGTAGGAGCTTTTCCCTTCTGGGGAGCTGCTGGCGGGTGGGTCGCCATACGATCAATGCGTCAGATCCGTGCTCGGATTCGACCAAACAAGCTGGAGATAGAAGGTTTGATGTTGGACATAGTAGATGTGTCCGTCCAATCTGCTCATGGGCATGAGATTCCAAGTGCCCATAATTCACTTTTTTAATGCGTCCGTGCACATCGAGCACGAGATCCGTAGAGGGAATCAAAGGTATGGTGATATTGTAGGATTCCAACTCACTGAATCTTTCCGTATTGTACAGGCACATCAGATCATTGGTGTCTCCGGAAGTGACTACTAAGTAGAGTACTTTCTTGTCGGAGGAATAATCTCGACAGGAGATGACGTATCTCCAGAGACTTTCCCTATAATTTATGTATTGTAGCTGTAGATCCGGATAAAGGTCGGAGATTGTAGACTGCAAAGACAATGTTATGTATACTTTGTTTCATGTATGAATAAAACTCATTGCTTGATTTTTCTTATCATTTGAACGTCAAATCTCAGATTCACGAATTAAAAGATAGAAGTTGTATTGATTTGACATAAATGCAATTACAACTTGTGGGCTGCATGGCCAATGGCAGAAGGGTTAACAAAAAACAGAACTGATGGAGTTTCGTGTAATAGACAGTTTAAGCCCAAAATATCCAAATGATCGCCCAGGGGTCCGCGTAACCGCCCTTATGTGTAAAACTTTTGAAGGTTCCTGGCATTCCAAGTACGCTTGAGTGGGTGTCCGTACTCGTCCTCCAATTCGTAGCTTTGGTTCACTCTCGCACCGACAATCTTGTAAGGTCCTTCCCATTTAGGCTTAAGATTCCCAATATTGCTCAAGATATCAGCTCGGTGGAGCACTAGGTCTCCGACCTGTAAGTCCTTCGCTTGAATATGCCTGTTGTAGGCCCGGGCTGCAGTTGCTTGGTACCTGTGGATATTAGCCAAGGCTTCAGTTCTTTTCTGTTCCAACATGTCCAGATCGAATATCCGAGCTTCATGATTAACGGAATCATTGAACTCTTGGACCCTCATAGTCTCTATGGCAATTTCCGCTGGTATGACTGCCTCTGAGCCATAAACCAGGGCAAATGGAGTTTCTCTAGTCGCGGTCCGCACAGTGGTGCGATGAGCCCACAGTACGCCATCTAGATCATCCGCCAAACTTTCTTGAGAAGTTCTCAGCCGTTTTTCCAGGATCTTAACAATTGTCTTATTTGTGGACTCATCTTGTCCATTGGCTTGTGGGTATCCGACAGATATGAAGCATTGTTCAATCTTGAAAGATGCCAACCATTCCTTAAGTCTGTTGCCCGAAAATTGAGCACCATTGTCCGAGATAAGAACTCTGGGTAGGCCAAAGCAGCAAATGATGTTTTTCCAAATGAAGGATCACACTCGGCTTTCCGTGATAGTCGCCACAGCTTCAGCTTCTACCCATTTAGTGAAATATTCCACGGCCACAATTAAGAACTTCTTCTGTTGAGTGCCCCTTGGGAATGGTCCGACAATATCGATGCCCCATTGATCAAATGGACACGCTATGACTGATGGAATCATAGGGTGTGTCGAACGATGGGGAATATTCACATAATATTGATAATCAGGACATTTCCCAGCGAAGCTAGTGGAATCCTTATCAATGGTAGGCCAGTAATAGCCCTGTCGGATGATCTTCTGGGCTAGAGTTCGTCCTCTGGAACGGCTTCCTCAGCTTCCGCTGTGAATTTCTTCCAGTACAGTCTCTGCCTCTTGTGGGCCTAAACATCTTAAATGAGTCCCAACAAAAGATCTCTTGTACAAATCTTCTCCAAGTATAAAGTATCTATTGGCTCGGCACTGCACCTTCCTTGACTCCTTCGGATCAGCTGGTAATGATCCGTCTTTGAGATAACTAAAGATGTCAGTTATCCAGTTTCTTCCTGTTTCAGTTATCACAACACTGGGAGTAGGACTCATGACGGATGAGTTAGTAATAGAGAGTAGGATTACTCTCCGCGTGTCTAGAGCAGCTGTTGCGGATGCATACTTTGCCAGAGCGTCCGCTCTTTCGTTCCAGGCCCTATCAAACTTCTCTAGGGTAAACTCATCAAAGAGGCTGACTTCCTGCTTGAGTAGCTCAAGGTACTTGATCATCTAAGGACCTTTTGTTGCAAAAGTACCGGAGAACTGGGCTTCAACTAACTGTGAGTCCGTGTAAGCCTTGAGTTTAGGACTGCGAGGACTTGGCCAGACGTAGCCCGACCAACAATGCTTCATACTCAACCTCATTATTGGTAACTTTGAATTCCAAGGATATTGCGTAGTCGAGTTCCGCGCCATCAGGGCTTTTAAGATAGATTCCAATTCCTCCTACTCTTCCAGTGGAGGAACCATCCACTTCCAATGTCCAAACATCAGAGGGATGTTCTTTGGCTTGGAGGTCTTCTGTAAGCTCCTGAGATTCCAACTTGTGTTCCCCTTTCTTTTTAATATCCGGGCCAGAGTTGTTAGTACCGGATTCCCCTCTGATATCATCAAGAAGGAACATTTGGTTAACCTGAGTTTCCTCCAATGATGCAGTCCAAGACTGATTAATGAACTGAGCATCCTCGAGGTTTTCCGGGTTGATCGTTGGCGGGCGGCTTTGGATGATCTTGGCGATTAAGCATTTAAATGCTGTTTGTCGGGACTTTCTACGAATCCGCTTGGTACTCGCTAGGAAATCGAACAACTTGAGCTTTCTTGGCTGTCGGAGCCTGGTAGCTAATGTCGTATTCGCTCAGTTCAATTGCCTATTTAGAGAGTCGTCCGGATTGGTCGGGCTTTCCGAGGACCTGTTTCAAAGGTTCTGTAGTTAGTACCACAACTTTATGAGACTTGAAATATGGCTTTAACCGCCTTGCGGTGTAAACCAAAGCATATGCAAATTTCTCAATCTTCACATATCTTGTCTCATCCCCAGCAAGGGATTTACTAAGATAGTAGATTGGCAAGTGATCGTTGGCTTGAATCCGTACTAATACGGAACTCATTGCCTCTTCCGTTATTGCTAGGTAGAGGTAGAGTGGCTCCCCTTCCATGGGTTTGGAGAGCAGCGGAGGGGAATGGAGGTACTTTTTCAAATTTTCAAAAGCCTCAGAACATTCCGCGGTCCACTCAAAGCTCTCTCCTTTCCGAAGGATTTTGATGAACGGAAGGTTCGTCTCTGCGGATCGTGAAATAAAGCGACTTAAGGACATAAGACGTCCAATAAGCTGTTGTACCTCATTGAGGTTCTTCGGATGAGGCAGATCTAGGATTGCCTTGATCTTCTCAGGGTTTACGCTTATCCCTCTCTCTGTGACCATGTATCCCAAAAACTTTCCGCCCTTCACTCCGAAGGTGCACTTTTCCGGATTCAGCTTCATTCCGTACTTCCTAAGGATATCAAAGCACTTGTTCAAGTGATCCACATGTTGTTCTTCAATTTTGCTCTTAACAAGCATGTCATCCACATACACTTCCATGGTTTTGCCAATCTCTTCCTTGAACATCTGATTCACCAGTCGTTGGTAAGTGGCTCCCGCATTTTTCAATCCGAAGGGCATCACCTTAAGCGATACACTCCCATGGCGAAGAAATTTGTTTCTTGATGTCCTCCTTGGCCATCAATTTGGTAAAAGCCTTGGTATCGTCCATGAAACTTCGATGCGCATATCCGGACGTGGAGTCGACCATTTGATCTATCCGTGGCAAAGTGCGGATCCTTGAGCGAGAACTTGTTGCTGGTGAAATCATTGCACATCCGCCATTTACGGCGATTTTCTACGAACCGTTGCAAACCCAATCGGAATAACGGACTTCCTCGATGTGCCCTGCCTTCAGGAGTCGATCAACTTCGGCGGATATAATGATATCCTTGATCGGACCAAAATCTTTTCTCTTTTGACGGATATACTTGATCGAGGGATTCATGTTTAGACGGTGAACAGCAATCCTCGGATCTATCCCCTTTAGGTCTTCAATACTCCAAGCAAATACATCAACGTTATCTCGGAGACAAGCAATAAGCTTCATTTCTACTTCCGCATTCATCTCTGTTCCGATTCTAGTCTTCTTATCCGGCTTCCAGCGAGGCTCAACTTCCTTAAGGGTTTCATGAAGCTCGATCCGTGATTTAGGAAACTTGTCCTCCTGGCTCCCTACTCCAATGTGTGGATTCTCTTTCTTCGATGGAAGAACAACTGGCGAATCAGGGGCACCGTGACTGCCAACACAGGCGCAAATGCTCTCCTTGTGGACATAATATAGCTCCCAAGCTTCTCGGATGTTCCCTACCTCCTCTCCAACTCCGCACAGGGTCGGGAATTTCATCCTATTATGGAGAGTGGAAGGTATAGCTCGGAATTGATTGAGTCCTGGACGACCAAAAATAGCATTGTAGTCGAAAGTTCGGTCCACCACTACAAAACGGACTTGCTGTGTCACTCTTGCGGGATGTGTCCCAAGTGAAACGTGAAGCATGACACTTCCTAGAGGACGGACAGTACCTCCTCCGAACCCTAGTATGGAGGTGTTGACTCTCTCATATCGGATTCCTCCCAGATTTATCTGATCTATTGCCGATTTGGAGATGATGTTCGAGGAACTCCGGTCTACCACGATCTTGTTTACCCGATAAGTTGCGATGGTTAAAGAAACCACCAGCGGAACATCCGGATCATCTATATCTTCGCCTCCTGCCGTAGGAGGAGGAATTTTGCTATCATCAAAGTATATAGAATTTGTCCCTCGAATTGCTGGAGCAGCATACGATCTATCATTGTTCCGGAGATTCTGAGCTGTCCGTTCTCTCGCGTTCCTACTATCGCCCCCAGTTAGTGCGCCTGCGATGGTGTTGATCACTCCGCTGTATGGAGGGTTCTCCATTTGAACGTCATCATCGTACCTGTATGGGTGTCGGTCCGTGCGAAATGGATGGTTGGGTGGCGGAGGTGGCAAGGATAGAGGACGAGGTGGCGGCTCTGTAGCTCTATCATGCCTTTTTCGTTCTGTCTTATCATGTCTAGAAGGCTCATCCGTATAGATGTGTTCTTCCAGTTTTCCCTCTCTTATCAAATGTTTAACCTCCGTTTTCAGTTGAATGGAATCGTCCGTCTCGTGACCACGGCAGTTGTGGAACTTACAGTACCCCTTTGCATTCTTATTCTTCCATTTGTTGTGAGAGGGCTTTGGCCATTGAACATCCAGCTTCTTCTGAATGATAGTTGCCAAGATGTCGGATCTTGGTCTATTGAGACGGGTATAATCTGCGTATCTCCTTGGCAGACTCCTTTCTCTGTGGAAGCCCTTATCTCTGTGATCCTTCCTCGGGTCAAACTTATTAGGGCGGTGCTCTTGTTTTACTGGCTCCTTTCCCTTCTTGGATCCTTCTCTCACCGGAACGTTCCGTCGGTACTCCTCTCCATACATCACTTCTTCACAGATGTCATCCAAATGCTTTTCACTCCTCACTTCCTGACTAGAGAGTTTTCTGCGGAGCTCTGAGTTGAAAGTAATAGCATACAGGTGACGGACCCGTTCCTTAATACTGTGTGGCTCAACTCGAAGAATTTCCGCGTGAAAGCGATCTAGGAAGGTCCTTAGATCCTCTTGCTCCCTCTGTATAACTTCTTCCAGGTGCTCAACGGTACGCTTTCTTCTTTTCGACTTTCCAAATCGTCCCAGAAACTTGGAGAAGGGGTCCGCATACGACCTTATCGACTTGTTTGGTAAAGCAATGTACCAATCCATGGCCGTTCCAAAGATAGTAGACGAGAACGTGAGAGCTTTCGTATTGTCACTCATCCCTTTGGAATCCATCTTACTGTTGTACCTTGTCAGGTGACCAACGGGACAGGTATCCCCGTAATAGTATTCTAAGTTTGGAATCACTTTATCCAAGTTCCTGTTCCTTTCCTTTTCTCTCATGATTTCATCGCACAAAGGGTTTGGTGCACCAGTAGCTATCTGCTCATGATCCTTTACCAGGCGTCCGAGATTTAGTATCTGGGCCTCCAAAGCTTTTTGTTGAGCATAGATTTCTTCAGCAGTCATTATCTCCCCCGTCCTTGGATGAACTGCTACATCCGCGGGGAGTTCATCTAGGTGGACCGCTGGAATGGTTTTCGCTACGTGATCCCTGGCTCTCGGAGGTGCTTGTTGCGGAGCTCTAGGCTGCCTGTTATCATCCTACTGATGGTCTCTCCTTTCATTCAGACTTCCTTCACCCTGAATTTAGGAAGCGGATGCTCTCCGATCTAGAAGGTTCCGCAGATCCTCTTGGGGTAGCTAATTCCCCAACCTCTGCTGAATCGGACATTGCCTGTTTCTTGATAGGGCAGGCTCTGGTTGAGCCGGAGTAGCCACTGGCGGAGTGGCTTGATGAGGATGGCCATTGTTAGACCCTAGACAACCTTGGATTATCGTGAGAAATCTATCGAACTGAGTCTCACTTAATCCGAGGTCACTAGTCCGGACTGCACGACCATCAGGCATAGTAAACTGTTGACCTGTAATGGGGCCTTGAGCTTCTGCCGGAGAAACTCGTATGGTCCCCTCTCCATGGTTCGCAGGTGCAACGTTCTCAGGAACATTTCAGACCCCCCTGAGCGGAACGTCTATTCCTTCATCCGAGGATGGGCTGGCTATGCGACCATCGCTCGGATATCCCCTTCCGACGATCCTTTCAGCCACAGTGGCCCTTCGTCCCCGGGTGGGCGGACGTCCGCGTGGACGTGGTGGTGGAGTCCCTACGCCTGCAGCACTAGTCCGTGCTGTCCGTCTTGTTCTTGCCATCAGCCTAACTCAATTGCGAAACTTTTTGTAAAGTTTCCCACAGACGGTGCCAAAATGTTGAGGGGTGAAACCTCGAACACTAACTAACTAAACTATTGCAAGTAACCTAGTCTAGGACCTGCCTCCCACTTGAACTCCAAAGCGGTACCTGTCCGAGCTGGAGTACCTGAAAGGACTAGGTGGGGGGGGGGGGTTAGAAAGGGTTACCCGGATTTCGTATGTCAATCCGGTAAGAGACTTTACTCAAGAGAGAGTTGGAAGCTCTCAATGTAATAGTTATGAGGAAGGTTATGATATCAATCAGACTTAGGGATTTTTCCTTACCTTAAGGTCTTGGACCTTGTGCTATATTTATAGTTAACATATCTTATGAAGTGACTCACAAGATGGTGCCAAGTGTATGCTTCAGATTTGGATACCAATGCTACCTTTAGCCCATAGCCCAATAGTGAGCGGTAATCGATACTAATTAATGGGCTGGGAGGGTAGTTTGGACCTTTCCTCTGAAATCTTGTTCATACGTTGGGTCCGTGTAACTCCTTGAGATCATACGCTTGGTGGATCGCCTTAGGTAACTCAAGGCGTCGAGCACAGAGTTCCTGAAATATCTCGATGGTTACATTATACGTTTGGTCTTATTGCGATGGTGGCGTCCGAGATTCCCTCGTCCGGTCCGTTTGGCATCCTAGGACTGACAGTTTGTGGTACTTGGAAGGACCATGTGACCTTTTGTCAGGTTCGGAAGTCATTCACCTAGCTTGGTCGAGCCCAGCTGAGAAGGTATGTTGACTTGTAAATACTAGTTGACCTGGGATGGTTTCCCTTAGGTCGGACCATTTGGAGGTCGGACTAGCACTGGATTGGCTATCTCAGCCTTGATGTGCTCTAGGACACACTCTATGGCGCCCTTAACGGATTGGACAGATGTCCGTATCAACACGTGTATAAGTTGAAATGTAACATAATTTCATGAAAACTTAAGCCGAAGAATATAAAATGCAAAGGGTACTTCGAAATTCCTTGAAAAAAAATATGCATTTAATAAATATATTGCCCATTAAAAATATATAAAGTAATTAAGAATTGATGGTAAAATAGGGTAAAATTCATTTTTGATACTACAGTGTGAAACATTTCCGATTTTGATATTTTAGGGTGGTCACGTATAATTTTGGTACTAACTATCAACAATTAATTACAATTAAGATACTAATTGTTAATTAAAAGGTGGAGCGTCTCAGTTGGATCCGAATTACAATTTAACAAAACGCTAAATTCACGTGAATTCAATCAATTGAAGGTCGATTGTGACAAAACTGATGAAGAAGCCCATGAAATAGAATCTGACAATGAAGAATCTAAGGCGTGTGAGTGGGACAAAGTCCATGATGTATTGGGAGCGACCAATTTTCCATGCTATCTTTCAACGCTTGATATTCGCTCACACATGAGTGACAGGACCCGCCTTCTAAATTCAATTAGTACCTTAACTGTAAATGGTTCTTGATATTAAAAATGTCTTGTACTGGAGTACGAAAAATTGATTTTACCCGTAAAAATAATATGTTAAATCATACATACTCCATACAAAAGGGCGGTGTTAAATCGTGACCAACTATTTTACATTTAGATCACTTGTTTATTGGTTTTGTCTATCTTTCTTAATATAAGCTGGATTGCTTTTAAGATAACAAAATGTCATCTCGAACAATAAAATTTGTTCTCGATTCAACACTATCCATAAAATCATCGCAAGTTGCATGCACTAAATATCTTCGGTTGTGGTTCGTATAGCATAAAATATGGTTAAATTAATCATGTAAAACAATGCACAATTGTTTATGTATATAAGTTTAGTATTCTGGTTTATGATATACTCTAGTAAATAATATGAAAGTGTATATATGTGAAGATTATTTAGTCTAACTTATGTTGAATTATGCAGTTAATGTATATGATTAGTAGTCAAAAAATCTCCATGGGAAGATTATATCGACATTTCACATTAATGACAATCATTAAGATTGTATCAAAATGAGAGAATTGAAACTAAGCCATATTTCCAAAATTGAGTCTTTGTATTAATCTATAATTAATGAAAGAAATAAGCATATTTCCAAATCATCCCGTCATCATTATTAATAATTTAGACAAATGAAAACAAATGGATTTAACAACCAAGCAAATGAATTGATCAATTGGAGAAGAGGATTTTGCCAACTAATTAAATGATGCGGATAGCCTAGAATGGCTCTAATCCTTTTTGGCTTAATATATAGTATAGATTATGTGCATCCCGAAAAAATCCGTACATTAGATTTGCACAAATTCGGTAAAAAATTAAGATAAATAATAAGACATGAAAATGTGATTAAATAAATATTTTTATTGGCAAAATGTATAATTTTAGCGTAAAAGGAACAATTTTAGTTATTTGGTATTTCTTGGCAATTTTCATATTTGATATTGGTAATGTAAAAAGTTCTACCAAACACGTAAAAGTGTAAGATTTCAACGTTAATTAACAAAATGAGTTATATGGGAAGGAGAGTATTAACCTTCATTACATAACATTAACGAAATGATTTTAACAAAGTTAATGTGGAGAGAGTGTTATATGGTGGTGATTGTAACATAAATTATTTTTGACTTTATTTTATTTAAGTTTTATAAATGTTGATTGAAATGTAAAGCTTGGTTTTTTTTACATAGACACTAATACAATAATTAAATAATTGATTAAAAATAAATTATTTCATTTAACATTTCATACTTTTTTTTTTGTTTTAATCATCCTTTAATGGTTTTAGCATAATCAGTTTGTCTACTTAATTGTAGAGGATCAAACACGAGTAGCGAAACCAAACACCAACAAATAGTTATCCCGTCGTTGACCAAAAGTGAGCTTAAAAGTAAAAGTTATCATTAAAGAACATGTAAAACACCCCATAATAGCATAATGCCCCTGAGCTTATATGAAAATACGCGTGGAACGTTTTTTCATAATTTTTAAACCAATGTGGTTTTTGAAATTAACGAAAATAATTATATCTACAATTTATCCATAAAAAATGTTAATTTGTAAAGTGACACAAGTCACTTATTAACCAACCACATGTTACTAGGATACCGTATTTGGACAAAAATTACAACAACACCCGAAATTTAATTTTTTGTTGAATTTTGATTTTCTCAGCAAAAAAAAAAACCCTTTAAGATTTTTATTTGAAAAACTGTCCCCCAAGTTTTTTTAAAAAATAAATTAATCTCTGGTACCGGACTAGAGCTCCAACGATGGAGTACAACAGAGTCACCGTATTGTTAAACAAATCCTTACCCAGAGCCTATTATAGCTCTGGTGTAACATCTCCGATCTAGAAGCTAATAATGGTCCCATATCGAAGCTTTTAAAATCTCCGGATTTTACTCCATACAGAGTTGTTGCAACTATGATCGGAAGATGTAACAACTCCTAATCAAATCCCATGGAAGCTCCAATTTTTTTTTTTTAATGTTCTTTTTTTCAAAATTATTTTGAATTCATTGAATAGTTATTTTCATAATTAATTTTTTTACTTTATAAATATTAGGATTTTTTTAATATGATGTGAATTTTACGGGAGATGTAACATTTGTTGAACGTTTGAGACAACTTCGTAATTTTTTCTTTAAACAAAAAACAATGTGGTTGTGAAAGTGAACTTAAATAAACTTTACAATTTGCAATTCAATACAATCATCCTTTTGAGAAATATTGATTAGATTTTCAAAGTTGTGCAATGACACGAGACTGAGAATTACTACTATTGGAGAGCATATAATCGAGGCAAAAGTGATGTATGAAATAAATGCAGGCCAAAAGCTTATCATATTTGAGGTGATGATAATTAAGCCCATCAAACAAATCAAACTTCCCTCTAAATTTCAATAAGAGATATCCTCTATATTAATTTGCTTTGCCATGATGATAAGCAAAAGTTAGAGACAATCAAATTCACACCCCCAAAATGTACTACTCCACACATGTATTAAGCGAAATCAGTTAAATGTTGCTTTATTTAGGGTCACCAATACAAAGGCTATGTAAGTATTAATTACACATGTATTAAGCCAAAGTCAGTTATGTTTTATTTCGGGTCACCAATATGAAGGCTATATAAGTAATATATTGCGTCTAGGATGGGAATATATATGATATAACAACCAATGTGTTGTCAACAAGTGCTTCACAAGTTTATCTCTATCATATTAAAAAGACTTATAAGTACATTGCATCTGTATCAAGTGTATAAACTTCACTATAATTACTTTTTTTTTCCAGTAATTACATTTATGGGTTGGTTTTCAATGTGAACTTTTGATGATTCTATGTGGATAATAAATTTTCACCGAATGTAAACCAAATTTTCATTATATAGTTCAATTGAAAATTTTACCATTATGGTTAGAGATTAATTAGTAGTCAAAGTTGGATTTAGTTGATTGCAAAGTTAAAGCTGACTTTCAAATGACGGAGGGATATATATATATATATATATATATATATATATATATATATATATATATATATATATATATATATATATATATATATATCTGTGTGTGTGTGTGTAATACTCATTTTATTACCATACACATCGAGTATCGACAAGTCATAAACTAGAATTATTATTTCACTGACATCGCCTTTCACATACATTCCGGTAATTTTATTTGAAATTTGGTTTGTTGGGAAGTTGGATAGATAGATGGCCCATAGTCTCCGACACACATAAATTTTCACATATTTTGGTCATATATTTCTTGGGGGGGGGGGGGGGGCGGGTGTGTCTCCCGCCAAAAAAAAAAAAAAAAAAAATTATTTCAATACCTTAACTTTTCACATGTTTTGGTATAAAAAAATTAGTGAATCCTGGGACCAACCTTCCACACAGCCCCACCCACACCACAAAAATTTAGTATTTCACTAACATAATCACAAACTATATTGCTGATTGGCCCGGACCAAGCTGGGGTTTTTATCGGGTTGTGTCGGGTTTGGGTCCTATTTAACGAGTATGGAAAGGGTTGGGTATATAGTTCGCTGCGGGTGGGATAGAATATGGACCGTTTAAAAGACTAGATTGGAAGAGGTCTTCCCAGTAAAATTCGTTAATGTGATTAATTACTTAGGTATGCTTTATCATAGAGCGTGCTAAATATTGCATGTATGGTCATACTTTTGAGGAATATTGATTAAACTTTAAAGTTGTGCAATTGCACGAGATTGACAGTTATTACTCTTAGAAAACATATAATTGAGCAAAAAAAAAAAAGTGAGGTATGGAATAGATCCAAGCCAAAAGGTTATTGTTCTTATGGTTGATGATGAATCCATCTGACGAGACAAACTTTCATCTCAATTTCAACAAGCGATAGTTCCTTTCCTATATCAATATGCACCTCTCCACATGTATTCGGCCGCCACTTTAAGTTAATGTCATTCTCAGGGGCGGATCCAGAATTTAAACTTCTATTGTTGGGGGGGAGATGATTGGGGAATCACATATTTTCAAAAATATGACATATACAATAAATTCAAATTTTAGAGGGGGGAGGGATAACTTGAATGTATAAAGTTATGGAACGGGGAAGTACTTACAAAACCTTTATATTTGGTGACCCTTAATAGAATGACCAGGGGCGGACCTAGGGGGTATTGATTTTTGACAAGGATTGGAGAACATATGACACTATAACCAACATGATGTATACATAAGTGTCCAACAAGTTTATATCTATCATATAACATAGATTTATATAAGTACAATCATGTATATCAAGCGTGTCAATTTTCACTAAAATTACTTTTTTTTCCCGGTATTTATATGTATAAGTTGTTTTTTTATATGAACTTTTGCTAATGCTAATGACGTATAAATTCCCACCGACCATACATTTGAATTGTTTATAGACTGAAAATGTTATTGTAATAACTGTGGAGTTCCATATAGTTTTTTTCTTTTATTATACCCGTCGAATATCGACGGGCCATATACTAGTATATTGTTTAAAAAAATA
Source organism: Plantago major (assembly GCA_026545765.1). Classification (NCBI taxonomy): domain Eukaryota; kingdom Viridiplantae; phylum Streptophyta; class Magnoliopsida; order Lamiales; family Plantaginaceae; genus Plantago; species Plantago major. The sequence goes on along the minus strand of JAIFAC010000239.1, from coordinate 22,796 downwards.
TCAATAATGTTTATTCATTTAACAATTTATGTCATTTTTTTTTTGTGTGAGTGTATAGAACACCGATATTATTATAATATACTCCTACAATTTTATTTATTTTGATTTGTGACGATAAATTTTGTATTTGTGTAGGATTTCTAACACCCGATGATATAAATGAGAACTCCATTGAGTTGGATTAGAAATGGTGGGTAAATATTACAATCTTCGAGGGTATTTTGTCTACAACGTGCATCTTTGCATTCTCAATGCCTAATTTTTTTGTTCGATTACCTTTTTTTTTTTTTTTTTTTGATTTCTCACTGGTATCCCGCTACATGCGACTAATCCAGCCGAGCACTGTCAGGTCCTTTTTGAGGGGGTGGCTCTCCCAATTGTGTTTTTTACATGCACAAGGCTCGAACCCGAGACCTTGCTTAAGTGAACTCAAGTCCCTTACCACTCGAGCCAACAACCGTTGGTGTTCGATTACCTTTCGTAGCCTCACAATCTGGTGTCATTCGTAAAGAACATTTATATACTATCCAATCGAGAGGTTCTTTATTTCAACATTCAAAGAAAGTTCTGTTGCCAAGACCTATGGTCGAAGACGTGAGTATATATCTATACATAGATGCTTTTTTGGATGTCGAACACCAACATAATCCTTCAAGTGGTACACATCAACATACTTCTTGGAGTGGTATGTCTAATTATAATTCTTATACTTGGTTTATCAATCCCCAATATAAGTTTTAAGCATGAATTGGTGACTTTCAATATTTTATGATTTGGAGAAGTCAATAATGTGTACAAGAATATGATGTAATAGGAAGAACCGGCATTTGCACATGCTTACATCATGATATATGTATTTACGTCCATGGGAGGTATCCAAGACAACTCTGTCAATAATGGTCGTGGTTCCTATACTTATAAACTTGGTGGTTGGAATTACCATCGTGTTGGTAGTATATTGCTAAATTGGACAGTCAAAATTTTTTTCCCAGTTGTATATGCATTGTGGTGAAGATGAGACGCAATTGAGGATTGTTGTTGTAAGGTACGTACTCTTAGTTCGAACAAAACAAGGATGTAATGTGTTATTCTATGTACTTCATTTAATATACGTGTTTATTATTTATAGGTCCAAAAATCCTGTCGTGATTGAAGCGATTGTTGTAAGTTTACTTAGAGTGATGATATAGGAGCAATCACGATATGAAGGATTTCAGAATGCTTGCTGAGTGATTTAAAGAAAATGACGATCAGTATGCCAAGCTTTGTCTTATGGGAAAGAGGTTGCGGGATGGTCGCGCATATTATCTACCAACATGTTAAAAAGTGGTTGAACTTATAGTTGGCATATGTTAAAAATAATTTTTCAGAACACATAAAAATATTCTTCAACGTTTAATTGACACTCAAAAGTTAAATGATTTATTTGAAACAAGGAACAATGAATATGATATGGATCCAAGATATATATGTTGTACTTGAGCATAAAACGGCGGGACTAAGACGTATTTCAGGATTGCATCCAAGCTATCTTTTTATGCAATATTCGCTACTTTTCCCATATGGTGAGGATGGATACCACATGGTATTCGACATACATACAACTCAGTTGGTGTTAGGAATAGGCTCACAATAAAGGAGTTTATATCGTTCAGGATTTTTTATTGTAACGATGAAGACTCCACCATATTGCAGAGTATACAGTTGTTCCAACCGCTCTTAGTGGATAACTATATGATGATGGAGGCGAAGACTTCAATTCATCATAACAAACCAACCATAACTTCGGTATGATAGTTGCAAGAGCTTGAGGAAGTAATTCGTAGAGGTACTATTGATATTGATGATCCTGCCATCTTCATTTGCCAGGGGTCTAAGGTACATGGTGCAAAACTTCTAAGACATAGGTTATTCTTTGTTCATTTGAATCATAACTTAAACGAGAGCTGGTGTTTTGTTCACAAATTCGATCGGATTCGGATCAATCCCATTGCGGATCGGATTTTTCGGAATATTCAAAAATATTAAAAACATTAGGTTATTCTTTGTTCATTTGAATGAACAATTAAACATTAGGTTATTCTTTGATGATCCTGCCATCTTCATTTGCCAGGGGTCTAAGGTACATGGTGTAAAACTTCTAAGACATAGGTTATTCTTTGTTCATTTGAATCATAACTTAAACGAGAGTTGGTGTTTTGTTTAACAAATTCGATCGAATTCGGATCAATCTGATTACGGATCGGATAAAAATCACAATTCAAAACAAATGATATTTGATACAAAAATATACCAGAAAGAATTACATGTTATTAGTAACAAAGCCAACCTTAATTAAAATTCAAAATTAACAAGTTACACCATCCAAAATCCAAATCAACAAGGAGTTGGGTTTAATTGTTAGGCGGTGAGGAGCTGCGAAGAAGCTGGGCAGTGAGGAGCTGCGAAGGAGCTCCGACCACTGTTTATTGGCGGTGAAGAGCTGCGAAGGATCTCCGACCAATGTTTATTGGTAGTGAGGAGTTTGTGAAGGATCTTTGGTCACTATTTATTGAGCTGCAAAGGAGGTAGCGATGAGGAGCAAATGAGAAGCTATGTGATGGAGGGAGGCGGCATGGCTGGTGGAGGAATTGGGTGAAATGGAATGGAGTTAGGGTTTCCTTTTTGGCTAGGTTTTTATACCGTCTTCTTATTTGGTAATATGGAGTGTATATAGTTTCATCTATTCACGCTTTTAACTTTGGCTCTTGAAGGTAATATTTGTATTGTATAATATTTCGAATTGAATCGAATTAATCCGAAAATCCAAGGATTTAATCCGATCCGAAATCCAAAAATCTAAAAAATGCTAATCTGAAGTCCGTTCCGAACACAACGGATTGGACTGGTTCGGATCGGCTTTGCGGATTTTCAGATTTGGACCATATATGCACCCCTAATGTAGAGTTGTTCATTACGTTCACGTGTAATCCCAAATTGCCTAAGATAACACACTTCTGTGAGGATAGGGGATTGCGTATTGAGGATAGGCCTGACATACTATGTTGTGTGTTCAAGATGAAGCTAGATCAGCTAGTTAAGGATTTTAAACATAAAATACATTCGAAAATGCATTGGAGCTATTTTTTCATAATTGATATCGAATAGTTAGTAATGATATTTAATTACTTTACTATCCATTATGTTTCGATTCACAATTTTATATACTATTGAGTTTCATAACCATGCACTTCAACAAGCCCATTTTATATTATGGATGGACCGGGAGGACCTGAATATGACATTTGATGACATTGATAAAGTCATAAATCTGAGATTCCGACAAGAATGCGGTCAGAGTTGTCTCATGTAGTGTCCAAGTATATGATGCATGGTCAGTGTGGTGCATTGAACCCTACATCACCCGGCATGCATGCTGGGAAGAAATGCTCGAATAAATTCTCAAAGAGTTTCAATGAGTGCACAACATTTAATGCCAATGGGTATCCTGTTTATAAGAGGCATGACACTGGCGCACAATAGACAAGAATGGTGTTACCATTGATAACATGTAAGTGATAATTTTTTATAAGCATTAAATGTTGAATAACTCACATATTGCTGAGAGTTGTATATTATATATTGGATTACTGACTTAGGCTCTGTTCTCTTCAACTGAAAACTCATTCAGTTCAGTTCAGTTCTGCTTAGTTATATTTTATACTACAATTCAGTTCAGTTCAGTTCAGTAAATTTCAGTTGAAGAGAACAGAGCCTTAGTTCATGTTCTGAAAATTCATGTCAAGTACATAATACCATACTATCCATACATGTTGATGAAGTACAATTCTTATATCAATGTCGAGTGGTGCAACTAGACAAACTCGATAAGTATATGTTCATGTACGTCAACAAGGGAGTTAATAAGATTTGTCTGAAGATTCTTGTCAATATTGACGTGAAAGATTACGCCAAGTCTCTCTCTCTCTCTCTCTCTCTCTCTCTCTCTCTCTCTCTCTCTCTCTCTCTCTCTCTCATGTGAAACTGTATAGCATATTCTTGGTTATGACATACACTACCGTGACCTGACCGTCGAGCATATATCTTTCCATTTCGATGGTGAACAAAATGTGTGCTTTAAAGATGGTGACTTCATAGAAGACCTCATGGATAAGCCGACAGTTGCACAAAAACAATTCTTGCAGTGGATGAACTTCAATATAGAGCACCTAGAAGCCCGTAAGTATTTGTACTCTGTGTTTCCAAGGCAGTATGTGTGTGATAAAAGGGATAAGATTTGGAAAGCCGAGCGGGAGGATGAATATGGTTGTGAGGATATATCACGTCCATGAAATTGGGAACAGTGTACTACATAAGGATCATGTTGAATCATATATGAGGTGCCACTTGCTTCGAGGACTGTAGAATGTGTTCTCTATGCGGCATATCGAGATGCGTGTTACTCATGGGGATTGATGGGTGATGACAAAGAGTACATCGATGCAATAAAAGAAGCAAGCTTCTAGGGTTCTGGTAGTTATTTGAGACATTTTTTTTAGCAAGCTCCTTCAATTGAACTCTGTGTCAAGGCCCTTGCATGTGTGGGGAACAACTTGGGAGTATTTATATGATATTATATTTTACAATTTACGCAAAAAGATGACCAACCATGGTAGTATAATTAGTCATATTTATGTTTACTTACAATTTTTATTTATAAAAATCTAAAATTGTTACATGTTACATTATTTTCATCAAACGTGATAGTACCTTTTGTCCATTTATCAGGATTGGAACTAAGCGAGACACATCTCAAGAACTTGACTCTTGCCGATATTAAAGATGTATTGTCACAGAATTGAAGTTCTCTGACTCAATTTGAAGGGATGCCGATTCTGGACAACGTAATCATACAAGATAGACATAACAATCTTATAGCGGAAGAGATGGTTGATGATGTTGTTGATATGCAAGATGAATCCTATCGTTTATATCCATGTTTGACTGATGAACAGAGGATTGTATATCATAAGATCATGGATTTTGTGTCTTTAGATAAAGGTGGCATGTTCTTATATGGATATGGCGGTACATGAAAGACTTTCATGTGAGGACATTGTGTTCTTAATTGTGTGGTCGGAGTGACATAGTTTTGCTGATTGCATCCAGTTGTGCTACTACCCTTATTCTACCGAAGGGATAGACTACTCATTTGAGATTTAGCATACAACTGATGGTCGATGAGACCACCATATGTAGTAAGATTACTCCCGGAAGCGAACTTACATGTCTACTTAAAAAAATCCAGCGTATTATATGGGATGGGGCTGTCAAGATGTTATCAGAGGCGCAAACGGTCAAGCTTCTCGATTACCATTTGGTTGAAAAGTTGTGGTATTTGGTGGTGACTTCAGGAAAATTCCACCAGTCACCTAGAAAGGAAGCATACATGACATTGGGCATGCATCAATATCTTCCTCCAGCTCCATATGGAGTCATTGTCAAGTATTGAGGTTGACAAAGAATATGCACTTACATTAGTTTATTGCAGTATAACATGGTGAAATTTATGACCTTTTAATTATGCACAACATAGTTTACATTGACCTTTAATTATTATTGAACTAACTTGAATATTGATTGAATTATTATTATGTTGTAAAAGAAATACAATAGGGTCCCCATATGAGGTTGAAACTATTTGGAAGTTTGTCAAGTGGTTGTTACATGTTGGAGATGGTGACATCGGAGGGCAAAATGATGGTGACGTCGACTTCAAAATTCCCGAGGACAGTTGATTCAATGAGATTGTTTATGAGATTGTCAAAATTCCCGAGGACAATTGACATCGGTACTTTTAGGACATAGCTATATTAGCACCGACTAATGAGATTGTTTATGAGATTAATGATTATGTTAAATCTTTGTTGCTCGGTGATGCGTATAAGTTCATTAGTTCCGACAGCATATGTCTAGATGTGGGTGACATAGTCAAATTCCTTAATACCAAGGGCATCGGGAATATCAATCATTTGATCCGTCTGAAAGTTGGATACTTTTATGCAATTAAAGAATATAGACCAGTCGATGGAACTATGCAATGACCCAAGATTGATCGTGACTACTATTGGAAAACACATCATCAAAGCTAAGATGATAGCTAGAAAGAATGTCGGATCAAAAGTTTTGATACCTCAGATGGTTTTCATACATTATAGTTCCCTATATCTATTTGCTATGCCACAACAACTATAAACAAGAGTCAAGGACTCATGTCGGCCTATATGTACCTAGCATAACATTCCACCATGGTCAGCTTTATGTTTCCTTCTCGAAAATTACAAGTGAAAAGGGCTTGAAGGTGTTGATTCTATATAAATAAGGGGAATCCACTAATATGACAACCAATGTGGTTTATAAGGAGGGTTTATGCAACTTGGAAAACTTTAGTCTACTTTATATTGGTTGATGCATTTTTATCTTGGATATTATAGTTTTATCAATTAGTTTAAACTTTTCTCTAAACTATTTCATCATATATAATATGAAATGCCACGGGTTACTACTAGTCTTCCGGATAAAGAAGAAGGGCATAACGTTGTTGAAGAAGAAAGGTCGGTGATTGATTTGGTGTAGAGCAGGGAAACGTGTGTATATACAAGGGTTGGAATGACTGATAAGTTTTTGTCACTCCTCACAAGCAATTGAGAATCCATGAGAGAATTGGGTTGGGTTTTAAAATTAAAGGGTAGTCCACTAGACTTGGTTTACGCAAATAATATGGGCTTGACTTTGGGGGGGGGGGGGGGGAGTTGGTCCAACGAACAAGTTAAACATATCACGCTTTGGTGCTCTTGGTGCTCTGTACGTGCTAAAATGTATTAATTCGAATTATAAATTTTTTGGGCTATTACAGAACTAGTATTTGTCGAATTAGGAATGGTTGTTCAAACTTATCGAGACTGTTGTAAAAATTATTCAAAATATATGAGATCCTGAAATCCCTCCCGACCCTTAAGTCTCAATCCGAAAAATCCGACTTTATTTGGGATGGGATTGGGACGTGAAAATTTTGTCGAGTTCAAATATTCTACCGACCCAGCTTTCGGCGTTATCTTTCAAATTACACATTCTCACTTTTACATATTATTTTATTAATTTAACTTTTGGCGTAAAATTACGTCAAGTAATGTATGCTCGGAATGGTAGGAGTATGTTTTCAATTGTGTAACATATAAGTAATAAATAACATGTCGGAGGCTCTTGGTTAGATTTCCTCTTCTTTGACATCGATCACAGAACGACAACATTAATTAGCATCTCTGAGTGGTGTCTCAATATCTTGTGTGCCGTTTTCATCCCTTCAAAATGTACACCACAATTTTATTCATGACAATGTTGCATAATCTCCTCTAACTCATTATTCGGTACATCTTACTTATACAGACATAAGTTATGGATACCATAAATAATGCTTGCTCCTTGAAATCAATCGCAATTTCTGTGCAGTTTTACAATTCTTCATTTGTTTTGTCAACGTAATTCACATTATCTGCGTACCATATAATTCCAAAAAGTTGTTCTCCAGGAAAGTCGTCTTCGACTCCCACGTCATAGCCCTCAGTGTTCTTGATGGGAAATAAATGATCCGCCATATTTTCTTTTTTCCTGTTTTATCAGTATAGCATAGTGCAATTGTTGAAGTAGCATTACCCATCCCAAGTGATCTTGGTTTATGTCGGCTTAGGCAATTGGATATCTAAGTGCTACGTTCTTATGAGTTATCACGGGATATGGTACTATATGTAACTTCGGAAATTTATCTAAAGCAGAAAATACGGCCAGAAACTTCTGTTGTATAGTAATGGATGAAAAAATGGGACTATTATTCCAAACAGCTCCTAAAGTCTAGAGGGGAACTTTTTTTACAAAATTGGATCAAGCCAAGTCAGAAATACCCGAAAGTAATTTTGCCGATCAACTTTCTCTTGCACTTTTTGGGTTCTAATTCTCTGTGTCTATGACCCGTGAAGTTACTGTGTCATTTGATCACAAATTTAAGCATTGGAATATTTGCCAAAAGGGGGAAAAATCAATTTATAAATAGAGAACGCGTTATAGTTTCTTCACCAAAATACTTGAGCCAAAAACTGAACAACATGCAAAAGATTGAAAACTGCAACAAATATTATACTATATAATAATATAACAAGAAAAAACTGTCAAGACTCCCTGTACGGCAAACTTCTAATGCGTGTATATATCCAACATGTCAACAACATGCCAACACCAAAACCAGGCATAGTTCAGAAAACTTCAGCTACCTTGCTCGCTAATACAGTCCGTCTCTCGATGAATGCAAATGGGAACCAACCTGCTTTTCCTTTGCATTCACCTTCCGCCAACCATTGTTTGAGACCTTGAAAGCAAACACAAGATAATTATGCACTAGTTATACCATGAAAAATACTCCTATAGAAGAAAGTTATTAGCAGGTTTTCTTGAGATCCAATCTATCAGAATATGAGATGGATAGAAAACAATATGGAAACTGCAACTAGTGACCAAGGATTTCAAAGGGGCAATAGCAGAATAGAACTTGCTAGGAAAACAGAGTTAATATCTACTAGTGGTTATTGGTACCTTTGGAGTAAATTGGAGAGGTGAAAATCGACTATTTTCCCATATAGAACCGAAAGAAATAATAATATTTCATTTACGAATGTTCATCACAGGAATGGATATTTGGTTTTTGGGACAATAAATTTGCAAATAATAATGCATATGGCTATCATAAATCCACACATACTAGGCTTGATTTGTTTCCCTAATCAATACATGTGTTTAAGTTTAACACTTTCAGAATTGTGCATGTCAACGCAACTGCTAGTGTCTATATGTGCAATTATGAAACTCAAATTATTAAAATTAATAAATAACAAATGCTTCCTAGGTCCTCAGAAGTAGGTGAAACAGAACGCTTTGAATATGTCACAGAGCTAATTGACAGAGATAACGTCCAGTCAACACATTAGCTACAAACCTTTCGTACAACAATATAGTCCCCAACTGACAAACTAAGCTCCACATCAGATTCAGCTTGATATGAAACGATGACCTGCAATAGAAGCAATTATCAAACATTAGAATTAAACAGCAACCAAGAAGTGAAACCAGTTTAACTTTCTATTATTTACCTCCCCAAGAAAATAACCCATGCTATCAGTTGATCCATTCTGAACAGGTGAAGTAGATACACCATTTAGATCTTCATATGATGGAGGTGCAGGCATATTCTCCATGCTTGGAGCAGGAGCTGCTTCAATTCGCTGCCTCTCAGACATCATCTAAAACAATAAAATGTGTGCAATTAAGATTTAGAAGCATTCTAAAGGAACAAGTTGTTGTTCTATGAAAACATATATCATACCTCGCCTTCTAGCAAATCAAGTATTTGAAGAACTCGCTGATGATATGCACGTTCCGCTTCAACCTGGAAAATGAGCAGAAATAAGTCGGTGATAATTTCAAAATTAAAATCTTACTCCCTGTAAAACAAAAATGGAAACAGTGTTACCATGGCAATTAATCGTTGCAGAGTCAGTCTTTGCTGTTGAGCTTCAACAGCAGCCATAGCTGCAGCAGCTTCTTTTCCCAATGTAGCTACATTGGATTTCAGATCGTGCAATTTTGCTTCAGCTGCTTCAAGCTTCAAAGCCATGTCTGGATGGGCATTTCCTTCTCTTGCTTTTGCTTGTCTTCTGGAAACTTCAACAGCCTGTCTAGGTTCAACAACATAGAACAATAGCACTGAGGGGTACAAATCCAATCAATCTAGACTCAGAAATAGCAAAATGGGGAAAATCCTGTCTAGACTCAACAATATAAACCAATACAGCAATACCAATGAGGTAGAAATCAAGTATACTAGGGTAACATATCTCAGTATTTGGGAAAGAACTAATAAGAAAAAGATGATATACATGGCAAGTAAAGCAGTCAAAAGTAATTGATAATGCGCGACAAATGTACCTGAGCTTCAGCCTCTTGCCGCATTCTATCATATCGTTGAGCAAGATGACGGGCATCTTCAATGGGCGCCCATTACCATAGCCCTTAATGGTTCTGCTACCTGGAAAGAGGCGAGTCATAATTCAATTGACAACAAATCAAAGACCACAAGATAAATGGAAGTTTAAGTGATAATGGAAGAGCACTAGAAAAATTTAAGACCTTGCAACAAGTAATTCCTGTAGAAGGAATGAAGGATAACATACAAACAGGCAGATTTATCATTTATGAGATACCATACGCTAACTTGGATAAACCATCATTCGGTGACCTAAATTCTCCCTTATAAGATTACCTAACTAATACGTATTCACAAATCCAAAGAGCCCCGCCCCCCCAAAAAAAGATCATTCAACATCAGAGTTATTGATTGCTTGCATAGCAGCCGCAATCGCGCTGCTCCACTCCGCCAGGAGCTCCAGCCACTCCTGGTGCGGCGGGCTGTCAAATTTAAGGATGCGGCTGTGGCGGCCACTACTGGCACAATTTAGGTTTTCGGCGAAATAAGGAGGATTAAGAGGGATTTGCGGGTCGTAATTACAATTTTACCACCCACTTACTAACCCTAATAAGAAGACGGAACAGCCGCATCTATTGATTGATCTTCTGGCTTTGGAGACATTCCAAATTGGAAACAAGCTTCATCACTTCCTCCTCTCTTCTCCACAGCGGCGGAGGCGGCTCTCCGGGAGAGGTCATTTATTTGTACTCTTGTTTTCTATTCTTCTTCTTTCTCTCTTCAAATTTTCTATTGTGTTCTTCTAAACTCTTTCTTTCTGTTCTTTTCTGTTATTCTGGGTGGTGCTCGATTTTCAGTTTTTCTGTTCTGGACTGTGCATTTTATGTTTTGTTCTGAATAGTTGTTTATATTTATTAATTTAGATATGTAAGAACGGAATGTTGGCGAGGATAGTGGTGATGAAGATGATTGATGATTGACTATTTATTTGGCATTTGCATTAGATTTTTCTCATGAAACATTTGGTTAATTGTTGCTTACTTTTGTTAAATTTGCTTAAGACTTCTCGAATCTTATTATGAATTATCTATTATGACTTTGATTATTAGTAATTTCTTGGATTTTGGGTATTTGTTTGCATATTTATGAATATTATAAGCACTATACAATTTTTATGACATGTACAATATTTCGAATAGCGGTCATCCCGCTCCCACTATTCCACTATTTGAATTGGCCGCTCCTATCGCTATCAATATCGATAACTATGTTCAACATGCAATGATTTGCAATACAGAATCTTAGGGAAGAAAATGACAAGATGCACACACATGGTGTGCCTGTGTGTAACTTTTTAAGATACAATATATATGACTATATGAGATATTACGTTAGAGCCGATTAGGTAATATTTACTGTTATCTTGTGGCACCACTGGAGTACTAACAGGACTCTCGATAAAATGAGTTGAACAGAGTATATTGATAATGTAAGAGAAGTAATCATTCTGAAATGGCATATATGGTTTCCCTAAGATTTGGAGGAAGAATCTATGATTATTCTAATTCCGAGCTCCATGATACAAACTAGTGACAGACCAGATCATAAACATATTTTAGGCCAGGTGAAAATCGTAGTGAACTAACTATTTCTATGGTAGAATAATTCTTCAAGCAACTTATCACTATCTAGGTAAACAGGGTGAAGCATAACAATATAGTTTCAGATATGTATCTCTACAACAAGTATGTATGAAAAAAACAGATGCAAGAAGGGCTGGCATTAATTCATTGAAATGGTTCCAACATTGAATGAATTTTCATACAAAACATTATGTTATAACCTGTGTTCCAAATGCTTTCAAAAGATTTCCACGTTCTTTCTCCATTTGAGCACGTGCTCAAATGCGAAAGTGGATGCAACTTTGATAATGTACTACCACTAGTACATGTATTATCAACACCATACTTCCTACTATCTTCAGACAGTTTTGTTCCTGAGTAAAGAATGCATATGGATGGACGAATCAATATTTAAGAACTCAAGGCAACTTAAACAAAATCATCTTTAATCCTGCAACATGTTACCTATCTCAACTTGTTTGGATCCTGTAACTATATAACCTTCAACTCCACGAACAATGTCTCTTTGAAAATGCTGAATAATAGAAAGAGTTGCTCAGATCTATGAAACCACAAACTACCAGACCCATGGAATTAATTCATTTGATGTCAAACAAAAATGGAAATTATTTTATGCGCATATGTGCAAATATATATAAGCACATGAATCCTTACCCCTTTGCTTCATACCAGCACACATTAACAGACAATCATAACCGTAATCATTGAAAACTGACCTTGGCAGCACGTGTAGATATATATAGCTTTTCAAGTTTCTGGTGCTGCTGGATCTCAGCATCATCAGTCACAATATCTGCGCCTCCATATGCACCAAATTGCTTCAACACAGCCTGAATTGAACAGAATCAAATTACTTTTTCAGAAGCTAACCGAGCTGAAATCCAGATGAGTAAACTGAAACAGAAAAATTAACACATAAAGCAACAAAACCAGACTTAACTAACTTAAAAAATGTAAACAAGTACATAAAAAAGAATTTAACCTAAGAACTTCCTTTCAATGATGGGAATTGTTCGTTTCATACTTCAAATACTAATGTGTAGAGAATCTAGACACAGCACCAAGCAAAACCTAAGTTCATCTAAATTAAAAGAAATTAAGCACCGCAAAACTAGGAAACTTTGTAATTGTTCATTCGTAATTCAAATAAGTCGTAAGGTATAGAGATATCTGCACAGTACCAAGTAAACCTAATTTCATCTAAATTAACCAAAATTCGCAAATCCAAATACAGCTCACGAATTTCAAAATGGGTGGAGATGTCAGTATTTGAAACAGATCTCGAACAACGCCGATCTGTACGAGTTTGCCTAAAATTTGAAATCTAAAAGTCGACAAAATAGAGACGAACAAACGCAAATTGAATTTACCTGCTGCTGCCTAGCGACCTGCTCTCGGAGTCTCGAAGCTTGCTTTCTAATGGCTTCCATTCACGAATCGATCGATAGCTCTTGATTTGGTTAATTCAAAGCAGCAAAACTTAATGTAGCTTGGATTTTCAATTGGGTAAAAACTAAGCGACTTTTCGGTGGGTTTTCAAGGAGGAGGAGTACTCCCTCATTCCACAGGAAATTAAACCAAAATGATTTTATTTGATTTGATTTTCTGGGTTTCTCTCATTTTGAAAAATACACGGTTTTTTTCAACTCAAATTCAATTGATTCGATTCGATTAATTCGATTCGATTCTCTTGAACGTTATATTTTATCTACAATTGATTCGATTCGAAATTTGATTGAAGATAACAAAGCGCTAAATGGCTACATTAATAAATCGGGTCCACAATATTGGTATTGTTTCTTGATGAAATCGAGTTGTTGCGTTTGACTATTGTCGTAGGGTTGAGCAGCGACGAGTGTGGGCGAGTTTCTGAAAAATCAAAACTCACTATGGTGGGAGATTACAATTATAAGCAAAGGGTAGAATATTTTCGCCGCGTGATTGGATGATATAAATGGCGGGTGGCGGATTAGCGGGTGAATATAGATAAAAATGAATGTAGTAAAAACTTGCAACTTGCAGAAGTAGATGTGCAAGCAAAAAAAAAAAAAAAAAAAAATCAACAACAAAGAGCATGTTCTGAACAAAGAAGGTAGTGATTCTTTTGAAGTAGTTTTTCCTCATTTACTTAATTTTAAAGATTTTCACAAAGTAATTGATGAAATGTTGACCCGATAAGTTCTTAACTTGTTATATTTCTTGAATCGTGGCATAAGCTGAGAAGAACCGAATGGTGAGTACGAAAATGAAGATGAAATAGTGTTTAAAGAGAAGATCTGTAGGCTCACTTAAAATATATTTATACTCGATATAATCGAAGATGACTTACTACAATTAATTATCTTATCTTAAATTAAAACGTATCTACATACATACATAAAAATGGTGGGTGGGTGTAGTTGCACATCGACCCATTACCCACCTAATAATGGCGGGTGAAAAAAAATTAAATTACACATTTTATAAAAAAATTAGTTGGCGGTGCGGGTGAAAGCGGCGGTTTCTTGGTTGGTCGAGAGGAATTGGGTTTTTGCACAGCCCTAATTGTCAGTCGGGGTGTCGACACGTGACATGTGTCCATTGCTCTCCATCGCTCTTAACCATTGCTCTCCGTCGGCCTTCAACCGCTACTTATTACTATATTTATTTAAAAATATAAAATTCTCCATTAATTTCTAATAAAAAATAATTAAACACATATTTACATATACATTTATAATTTATAATTATATGCATTAAAATTATAATTACAAACAAATATCCACAATAACTTTTATTAATCTATAAAAACATTGAAATTGGATGAACCCTAAATTTATTGATATCGAAATCCCCGATTTTATCGTCGAAGAGAAGAGAGGAGCGAGAACAATTTGTATCATCTCTGAAAATTTGAAAGTTTTCTAATGTTTTCTGAATTGATTTAGTTTGGTAGGACAGTGACCAACTTAGGACTCCTTGTTCAACATTAATTTATTGATGAGTTGTGTTTTGATTTGGGGGATGATGATGATCGTCAATTGTGTTTTGATGAAAGAGATCAACTCGAAATCCGTAAGTAAAAGTTTGGTTTTGATTTAGTTTTGAATTTGACTTTTATTCAAAGATTTTAATTTTTAATAGGGTATTTTTTAATATATGAAAAATAATTTTTTAAATATATTTAAATAGTTTAAAGCGATGTTGGCGGTTAGAGCAACACGTAGCGCAACACCTGGTGCGACACGAGCGACAATCCATGGCAACACTTAGTGCGAAATGTAGCATATTATTCGATCTCCACCGTTAAATTTTTAATCTAATGGATCTAAACAGGTGAGTGAAGTTAATCAGGGCGACACCCCGACTGACGATAGAAGGCCTCTTGTTTCTTTTCTAATTGTTATTTTGATTGTTGGAGTTACTTTTTGACTTTATTGGAGTAGTAGATGTTATTAATCAACTAGTATGTCACATGTGTGTGTGAAACGTATTGTAGATTTGCTCTATGGTTTGCTAAGTTATATTTGATCTACCTCAGTATAATTCTACCGTTATCCATGTAAACTTTATAATTGTCAAAGTTGGTTAATAGTATTATAAAATGTAGAAGTTATAGAAGAAAAGAATAATATTTCAAAATGTATTGTTACTTAATCGCAACGAAAAGTTAATGTTATCTATTAGCTAATCTTAGCTTTGATTCCGTAAGATTTATGTGTATACAACATTTATTGTCTTTGCGTGGTCATCAGAGTCTACTGTAGGCGGCCTAATCAATACCATGATCGCAGATGATCTCTGCGCTCTTGAAAGCAACATCTGACTATCCATGTGAGAAAACTGGTTGTTGCAAATAGATCCCAACCTTTTCTAGTGTTTGTCCTTGTGACTTGTTTATCGTCATTGCAAAGCATAACCTTATGGGAAATTGGTTCCTCTTGAAAGGTATTGGACATTTGAGATTGTCCTTCGGTTCTAGTGATATCCTTGGTGTTATAACCTACATTCCTATGTCTTCTCCAGGTGCTATTATGCATAGATGATTCTTTTCCCGAGCTCTTTTACTATCATCCCTTTCCATTACACAATCCTTCTGACACATTGAGATTTCTCATCATCATTATCGGATAGTTCAACTTTAGCCTTATGACATGTTGGGAGTCCAAGTATGTTTGTAGCATTGAGAAAATCATGATAGTGTGTCTGTTGGGTAGTGTCTTATGCTAGGTCTGTACTATAGTACTCGAATATCTGCCCTGGGAACTTGTCGATTAGAGAATCATTGATTTGGCTAACACAGTCATTCCTTGGAGTAAGGATTGCTCTGTCCATGATCGAGTAAGGGTTGCTGCTGAATTTTTCGAAGGACGGGTAAATCTCTAATATTAAGTGTTCTAGTGGCTTCTCATAATCTTTATATATGATGCACATGTGTTCCGGAAGGTTGACCTTATGGCCTCTGTCTGATGGCTCTTTATCGTCGCCTATTCTCATAAGATACTCCATAAATTGTGGGTCTTCTCTCGCTCTCATGTTCTTTGTCAAGCTTAGTTTACAAAGCATTGGCCAAATTACTGATCTCTCCATGCATGCATCTATCGTTTCTTATCTTCCTCCTCTACGACAGCAGGCGATGTCGAAATCTCCCAAAGACTACGTCTTTCCGAAATAACCGCTTTTACTATTAGGTTCAGGCGGCTTGACTTGTCTAGTGCCTCAATCGACTTGATGGCGCCATTGTTGCCTCGTCCCATATTATCAATCTTGCTTCAATTATTAGGAGGCATCTCCACTTTTCTTGCCGATTAGCGAAGATACTTTAGCATCGATCTCGTTTGAGAATCAAATCTATTATCGTGGTTCGTCCTCGATATGAGGATCTTTGCTACCCCAAGATGCTCTGACAGCGCTATTTGGTTTTCGACCTCACATATGCTAGCAAAACTCTGTATAGAAATGTCTTTCCCGATCCTCTGGGGCCATCGAGGAAGAATGCTCCTCCGTTGATCGCAGTTGTTATCTCATCGAAAGATTTCTTTTGGGAGGAGTTGAGTATCTTCATTACATTAAGGTCTACTTCTGAAACTGTGATTTGGACCTCAATGTTGTAGTTCCTCGAACTCCTCTCTTCACGAGTTCCTCCTACCTTATGCAGGGGCGATGTTGTAGTCATTTATCAATCGGTTGTAGTTCTAGAGTAATAGATCTATGGATTTGAGTGAGTTATAATATGCTTGATCTTCTGTGGTGCCTAGGGCATTTAGGAAATCATATGACATCTCCTCTTTGAATTCTTCCCACATTGCATTGGGGTCTGACGGAGAATTATAGTACAAGATGGTGGCAAACAATCCGCGTAGTGAGTATGGCATCTTGTATCCACATGCTTCATGTATTGTTTCTTGAATGTCCGCGTCTGATTGGAGTAGTCATCTTTCTCTCGCTGCCTCGATGAATGTCTCATAGGTAACATTGTTACTATCCTCAAATGCTCGTACGAATTCGGTGCACGAACGTGATTCAACAGTATCCTTAGGTAATATTTATCCGTCTATGTTGGACTCACTGTGACGATGGACTATCATTACATTGTTTTTCTTGGTTCCCACCTCTTTGGTTTATCATCCCACCAGCACTCATCGGGATTCTTTGTAAAGGAGATTTTTTGCTCTGACTTGTGCTTCTTCTCTGTTTAAGCGGAAGAATTCTATTAGATGGGTTCTTAATCTTCATGGGTCATTCATGACTTACTCGATAACTACATCTACTGGTAAATTAGACTTGTTGTATGTTCTATAAATGCACTTGGAGGTGTATGGCAGGTGGATTCATATCGTTCATTTTGAACCCGTAAAGTCTCCATATCGATTATGGTGCACAGAGCCATTGAGCATCCTGAAAGTATTCTATCTAAACCTTATCTTCTTAGATGCTAAAAGCTGAATACTTTATCTTGTTTCTTCCCTTGCGCGTACATGTACAAGTACTTATGAGTTTGATATCGAGCGGATCTACGACATTCATGTGGCGATCGAACATTGCTAGGATATAGATTGTATGGGAGACCCGACTATTATCGAGGTCATGGTTTCTTATAAAGGTGGCCCACCATTGTTTACATGCATGTAGTTAGGATCTGAGTTGACTTGGGTCGTTTACTCCAAACTGTTTGGGGTACTTGTTCTTGTAAGTTTTTTCCTCATCTATCTCTCCTCTCATGCAGACATTATTTTTGTTAATCTCTCCACAAGGCCCATGCATCATGTGTTTTGTGACACAAGAATAAAGGTGTGGCTCCGCTTCCTTATTTGGTATCTATGCACTTATGAAAGTGTCATATGCTTTTGGTGACGTGAGAGTGTGGTGTTTATCAGGTACTGTTAGGAATATCTGTTTAGATTTTGATCAGTAAACCCTAATGACTTATCTTAGCTCAGAAAGGTAACTAGTACTCTTAGTTCACTTGAACATTGCAAAAGAGGAAGCTTACTGAGTATGTTAGTCTAGCAAATCTTGTATAGGATGTTAGGTCTCAGTTTGTAATTTTTATATCTTTGAAGAAGACCAAGAAGCAAGCATCCAACAGGAAGGAGCTCATTATTGAAGATCAAGAGACTGCACAAGATTGCTGAAGACTAATGAGAAATGTCTCCTCAGATACCTTGGCTCAGATAACTTAAAGAAATTAAGTGTCTTTGGAAGACAAGTATTTATATAGGTATCTGATACCCAATGCTCACTGAGTAAGGATATGCAAAGCCTCAGATAGTTTGCATTGTTCCGTTGAGACTACATGACAAAATATAGTACACTGTATTTATTACGCAAACAGAGATGTTTGAGCAAAAGAGGAAATCTCTGAAAAGAGACAAAGCTCACTGTAGTACTATCTTCAGATATCAATAGTTTGAATTACATTGTGCCTAACGGATACTATTAAAACAACATGATTTTCAACTATAAATATCACCACTTAGAATGCTTGAAAGATACACTTGACACACCAAGAACTACACTGAACACAACTTACATTCAAGCATACAAGCCTTCTGCCTACTTACTCGCTAGCTTACTGTTGCGACTAAAGCTCTTGAATTCTAAGTAGCGAAAGTTCTAAGTGTCACGATCCTTAACAAGAATTGTCTATTGTGAAGGAGTTGAATCGAGGATAAGTTCTTGTGATATTTGAGATTCATTCCCTTGAACAAACAATAAGACTTGTGATGAGACGATAATTTAGAGTCTCATCTGGTCTTTTTTACCGTCTTTTTGTCATCCTTGAGTTTAGTTTTATTAGTTTTCCTAGAGTATTTTGACTTGTTTTGTTCTTTATGTGTTTTGTAGGTATTTGGCTAAATGCGCTAATTGAAGATATGGAGTTCCAATGCCTTGTATGGATGCTAGAAGTGGGCGGAAGGCCAAAATACCAAGAAGCTGAGTCAAAGGTAAAGATAGTCTTCAAGAAGAATGGCGGCCTTTTTTCTTCTAGCGATGCCGATTTGCAATGGCGTCCATGATTCGTTCTACCGATCTTTTGCGTTTTTGTTCTCCTTATTAGGTTAGAGTTAGGAATTTTGGGGAATAACTTCTTCTACTCGAATTTTACCTAGAAAAAGCTCCTACACCTAGTTTTCGACATTGATTGATCTTGGAGCTTGGTTTCTCTTGTAACGAACCATCGACATCGAATTCTTAGTAAGTTGATAATTTTCTATTGCTTCCATACAATTGTGCTTGATTCATCTATCAAATTGTATGCTCTTGCTTGCGATTATCTTTATATTTATGCTTTGCGTATATAAGATTATGAATTCCTTCGTCTTTGCTTCAAGTATGAGTAGCTAAACCTCTCCAGAACTCGGTAGTTATGTGATGGTTATGCAGATTCAAATCTAGGGTTTAAATTCGTTCATATAGGTTCGTCTAGTTTGAGATTTTCATATAAACCTTCAATTCAATACGCTAGTTTGAAATATTCTAAATTGTTTTGGTTAAGAATCGTCGGTCTGACAAACCTGACGATTTTTCTAGTTTGAAATCTTTGAAAAACAGCTTGGTTGAATTGGATTGATTGCTTTTATTACCTTGACGTGTGACAAATATTACTTGATTACCGTAGTATCAAGTTAGCATAATAGGATCATCACTACGTGTTCCCTTCTATCATTTGATCAAAACCGTTTATTTTCTTTAGTATTAATTCTTGTTTTAGAAGTAAAATCACTCAAAACTAACTTATTACTTACAAACAAGCGTTACGCTCTATTTACGTTGTGGTAAGCTTAATTAATTCCCTAGAGAGCGATGCAGAAGTTAGGCATAGTCTACAACTACAACTTATTCTCTTAAGTTTTATAGAGTATAATTTGAGCTTATAAACTTGGGTCGATGAAAAACTTTCCATACATTGAAAAGTGTATTAAGAAAGGTTGATTCTATAGAGCTCTGAGATGGCTGAATAAGTTATAAGAGCTAGCTCACACAACAAACTACCATAACAACACCAACATCGTTGAGCCAGGAAGTACTTGGCTTTGGAAGTTGAGGAATAGCTCAAAGGTTCTTGAGTAGAGTAAGTACTTGGTTGAAAGCAGGGAATAACTTCGGGGAACACATGGTTGGGAACCTAGTGTTAAAGGGATCGAGAGATAGGATTTTGTAAGGAGAACTCATTATCTTATCTTATTGGATTGAAGTCACGAGAAAGGGCGAGTGGATTAGTTGAGGGTTCGCCACCTTGAGATACCATTATAAAAGCAACATGTTGTTTACTTACTGCACTTTGCTTATTGCTTATTTATTGCTTGTTGAGTATTTACACACCTTATTGCTTTCTGACACGTGCACTTATCACAAAAGACTTCCGCTCTCTGAATATAAGTATCAAATACCCGTAAAGATATCTGATAAACTGTTTCATCGACAAAAGTTTGAAAAGACTATTCACCCCTCCCCGACTCTTTTACTTTGCGTTATACGGACCAACATGTGGTATCGAGCGGAGTTCTTTAACATACATCTTGAACCTAGATCTGAATAAGTGCCACTAATGGCTTACCACCTACACTTGCTTTGTTTGTTTAGTGTTTCTTTGCGGGATGTCTCTAAGCGATGCACCCACTCTCAATCTAAAGAACTATGAAATTGAAGAACAACATGATGTTTCACCTGGAAGCAATCAGTGATGAAATGATCGAAGTGATAAAGAATGGCCCAATTGTCATTCAACGAGAGAAACAAGTCATTGAAGTTTCTAATGGTCGAGACAAAAGCTGGCGATGGATCATCAACATCAGCACCACTTGAGGAGCAAGACCGACGCGAGCCATTGCTTGTAAACCAAAGCCAGACATCTCTGGACATCGAAGATTCAAGAAAGCAAGTGGGCGGTCAAACAAGAAACATCATTATCGTTCTACTCGGATCACATCGATGACAAAGCGTGGGTGGTAAAGCGGCAAAGATGCGGTCCGATTGAAGAAATGCGTAAACTGAAAACTAAGGAAAACAAGTTGAAGTTTTGAAGCTCAAATTCCAAAACTTCAAACAAGGTCTCTTGAGACACTTGAAGAACTTGATTTCAGGTTTACAACATTGATGAGTGAGATGGATGCACTTGGTGAAAGTGAAAGATACTATGACTCTGAAAAAGTTAAGACTATCGTGAGAAGCTTAAATCGAAACTGGGAACATACTCAATAGTTCTATTTCAACCAAGGAATGCCTAACATCACTCTAGTGGAGCTTTTCTGAGACTTGCCATTATCGATTATGAGACAAAGCAAAGAGGACATATGTTGTTGAAACATCGAGAATGTTGCTCTCATAACTTCAAATTATACGAAAGAAGGAAACTAAAGAGGTGGTGAGGAAAATGCTCTTCGTAAAAGCATATGAGAAAATCGTGAGTCGAAATTGAAAGAAGAAGGACCAAGAGAATTGAAAAGCATCTAGGTCCCAACTATCACCAATACAAAAGTATCTGATTGACCGCTCACTAAACAAGCTTTTCAAAGAAGCATCAAGTAATGAGGCGAAATTGGAAGCGATATATGTTTCTATTGTGGGAAACCTAGTCACTTCAAAAGAGGCGCTAGCTAACAACAAAGTGAAGGCGGTGATAAGAAAGATGAAAAAATTTCAAGAGAGGCTGAGAGCCATGCTCATGAGGAAAGGAAAAGATCCAAATTCATTGGATGCTCTTGATCTTGACTAGTGCGAAGATGAGGACTCGAGATGATTCAAACTTCCCTCACGAGTTGTGTGGCATCATTCATGGATTGGTTGACTTGATCAAAAGAAGAAAGAAATGTTTGGAATTCTTGAGGAGATCTATCAGGATTGCTCCAACATCGAGCCATGTAATGGCGATGAGAACACTCTAAAGAAGAATCTAACATGGCATTTTGATAGTGGATGTAGGAAGCACATGGCGAGGCAAAGCAAATCTGTCGACTTCAGTATCGATCTGGGACGGATATCAGGTTTGCTAGAGGAGAAGTGAATCAAACTGTAGGATTTGGAGATCTGAAAATTGGAGCCCTTACAATCACTGGAGTACTGCATGTGAAGGGATTGAAATATAATCTTCTTAGCATGAGTCAATTTGCTGACAAGGGGTTCTCAATAAAGATCAAATCTAAATTACGCCCGATTGTGATAAGTCCAAGGTAATCTTAGTTACAAAGCGGAAAGGAAGTTTCTATGTTCTTGTTGGGCATCCGCCTGGCCGAAGAATGCATCATGGTGAGTCAATCTGGCTATACTTGGCTATGGCGAAAAGGATGAGACACTTGAATTTCAAAACTCTCAATAAGCTAGCGAAAAAGAATTGGTTGTTGGATTACCTAGGATGGCATACAAAAGGATGGTGTATGCTCGACTTGTCGACTAGAAACAAGCCAAAACATCTTTCAAGTCTAAAACTAGACATTCCAATGTGAGGCCACTACAACTGTTACATATGGATCTCTTTGAGTCCTCAGTAACTAGTTATGTAGGAAAGAAGTATGGTCTGGTTGTTATAGATAACTACTCAAGATTCACTTGGGTTTTTTTCTCAAACAATCGGCGCAAGTCGAGATACCAAGCTGCGAATAAGCTTGAGGTCATGAAAATGACAAGGTATCTATGATCGAGCGGACCGTGCTGAGTTTTTGAAC